>PVHY01002559.1:0-65000 GCA_004024945.1 Uropsilus gracilis
TATATATATATATATATATATATATATATATATATATATATATATATATATTTTTAACTATAGAATTTATTTCAGGCTTAGAACATATAAATAGAAGAAAATTAGGATACAACAAGAGATCAGTATCTAAATTAGGATACAACAAGATATCAATATGACAGATATTACAAGTTTTAAAACTTTAAGACTACTTGAAGTTTGGGTAGTCTTTTAGTTATATTTCTAATACTTGAAGTCTGTATCTTATTTGAGATGCCTTACTTTCTCGACTTAAGCTGCCTAAAGTCCTTTCAACCTATTGCTGCATGTTAGGTTCTCCTTATAAAAATTTGTTCCTGAACACTAAAATTACCCACTACTTAAATTTTTCCATTCCATCTTCTCTGTTATTTCGACCAATTATTCTAAAGTTTTATTACTCTCCCCAGACCTAACCTACTTCTTTCTCCTTTATAGACAGTATAGACTTAGGTATGAACTCTCATATCTTTGCTTCTCCATTTATAGCTTAGGCAGAATTGCACCCACCTCATATCCACCTCCCACATGAAAGATTGCTTATGGCTGATCCCTCCACATGTGTGTTGTCTCCACTTTTGACATTTTCTTTGTCAAACACCTTCTCTCTTTGACACTGTCATTTTCTCTGTAATACAGCAAAATATACCAAACATTTTTATGGATTAAAAACTTTGTAGCATCCTCTATCTTTTCTTCTATCCTCTTCCCATCGCAGTTGAACTTCTTGACAACTTTCTCCCACTACTCCTTTAATGTAGATAATGATTATTTTGATCATGATTGATTCAAATTGATTTCCCAGTATTTTGTGAGCACTTTTTTCAGACACTGTTCTAAATCTGAGGATACTTACAAGAGTGAACAAGACTTAGTCTCTGTCATCAAGTTCTAGAAGGACAGACAAGAAACATACAGTATACTCTCAGAAATGGATAAATCTAGTTAGATGTAGAGTAGGTAATGACCAGAGGAAAGGAAATGCTGGATAAGCTAGTCAGTGATAACTTTTTAGTAGGAATGGTGTCTTAGGAGAGACTTTGATGGCTATGAGCCAGCTGAGGAAGGTAATGGGGAAAATCTTTAAAGAAGAGAGTGTCCCACTTATGAATGCTTGAAGACAGGAGCAAGTTTGGTGTAATCAAGAAGGTGTCACTCTAGAAGGTGTTACTATAGAAGAGGTGATTGGAGAGTGATCAGAGGACCTGAGCTGGACAGAAGGCCAGGAAAGCAGGCAGGAACGGGGCTGTGTAAGCTTTGGAGGCCATGGAAAGGCATTTGCATTTTAATCTAAATTTATTGGGAAGCTATTACAAGGTTTCAAGTAGGGGTGTGATGTGATATGTCTTCTCATTAAGTCAAAACTAATTCCATTCAGGAATACCCAGATAAGACATGTCAGAATATATGAATCTCAGAATATCTGCAGTAATGCTAAGACTACTATCATGGAAATAAATTGTTTTTCCAGAAACCCATGTTGCCAAAAAAGGGGGGAGACTCTTTATTTTTCAATTAGTAGAGGCTGACAGAACTTCTGAAATATTTACTTATCACTCCAATTTCAATTTTATCAATATTAATAATACATTAAGGAAAATATTGGGATATGACAGTATTGTCACTTCTTGTTTGTTTACTATATGTTGGTGTTTATCATACAGGGAAAACCCTGCTTTATATTTCAGATTCTATATTAGGATAACACATGAATTATTTGGCCTAGTTATATGCAGATGGTAATTCTAGTTCACCAACAGTTATTTTGCGTTTGAGATGGGTTTTTGTTAATTATTAGTATTCTTCTTTCCAGTTCCTGTGAAGGATAGTGCCAGGAAATGACTAGGTAGGGATGATCTGTGGCTATGGAAAACAAGGAGGTTACAAGGCACAGAAAACAAACCTTGAAATTAAGAACAAAAAGTTCATGGCAGCCATGCTCCACATGAATGAGTTTTAAAATGTGTTGAATATTAATATCTCAGCAAAGATTAAGGTGTCTGAGTAGTTGTTCTAGTGATACTAAATTGCAGTGAGATATTTTATACTGCTGGTGATTATCAAGCTATGCATTGTTATGGGGAAACCTGTTAGATATTTGTAGTTCTGGGAATTCAAAGACTTAGATCTTTTCTGAGTTCTGTCATCATTTGGACTTGCTAGAACATACCTCTCTGATACTCAGTTTCTTCATCTGCCATATAAGATCATTGAGTTGATCTTTAATGTTCCAGCACTAATATTTGGTAAATCTAAGAATGACCTTTTGGAGGTAGACCTGTATCATAGAAGCAATAGTAACAACTGAGTAAAATGTAAACTGAAAACCCTCTGTCATTTTTGACCTGATCAGAATTACTTAATTGTACAAAGAGAAAGCATCAAACTTAATAGAAATTCTTGGCTTTAGGTGGATTTGTTGTATGCTTTTCTCTTTAACAATCATCCCCAGTGAGTATGTCAGGAGCAGGACAAGTCTGAAACAACCCAAAACCAGCTATGTAAAGTTATACCATGTGGATGGTTGAAGAGAGTGGATGATGTAACTGAGATTAAATGGAGATTAAAAAAACAGTGAACCACTTCAAAATGGGGTTTGCTTTTGCCCAACTAATAGTGGTGGTAACAGTCTTTTTTTTTTTTTTTTTTTTAGTTTAACTTTTTAAAATCATTATTCATTCAGCTAATGAAGCTCTGATATATAGCCTATGTGAAAATAAACCTCTTCTTAGGACTTTTAAACATTTTATGTGTATACTTCTTACATGATGTGTATGAATGAATTTGTACATAATAGTTTTGAACAATTTAAGCTATTCACTTCATAAAAAATTGACCCAATAAAACTGTATTTGTCTTTATTCCCAATACCAGCACATAATGGTTGATCTTTTTGAAACTGTCTACCCTTATAACTTCCAGTTAATCTGAAAGATCACTAAAAACATAAATTTTTTTCCTAACATATCTTCACTTTCATTGCATCTATAATAAAAAGGCATTTTATTAAGGATGGCTCTGCTTATTGCAAAGGGTTTTTTTTTTTCATTATCTTCCTAGTAATACCCAGAACTGAAGTAAAAGGACTAGTCACACCGTGGTTTTCTAGCCTCTTGTCAAAATCCAGAAACTATAAACAAAAGTGACCTAAAGAAGTGACCATTTTTCTGTTTAAAATAAGATAACTACAAAACCAGTAACCATGTATCTTTGGGAAAAATATGCACATGTGTTTGTGTGTGTATAAATATATGTGTGTGTATAAGTTTTTGAAACAGTTTTAGGTTTATAAAAACTGAGTAGATACAACAGGGTAGAAAAATAATATATGAAATATTCATAATTACAAAATACTTAACTAAATATAAAGGAATAACATGTTCCATGTTACTATCTCATAAGGCATATTTGCAGATCATGCGATAGTAAAGGGGTAGATATGAATTTTTAGCTTCCAGTAGAAACAAAAATAATTTCTCAGATACCTTGGATAATTCAAAAGACTTTATACCTCAGCTTGACTCAAAGAATGGTTATTACATATTGTTAAATAGTTCTCATATAGTGACACATTAATAATGGTAAAGTGGTGATGCATGCATATCTTCCTAAGATTCTTACACCACATGTAAAGTTAGAAATTTAATAAGCATACCCCAAATTAGAAATTTAACAAGGCAGCCCACATAAGTTGTGGTCCCTTCAAATAATCACCAAGGAGTTACCCAGTTTTTCAGTGATGTTATTGTTGCTGCAAATGGTTTACATCATTTGCATTACATATTACAACCCCTTCTTATTCTGAAACTACTTTCAGAGCAACCAAGCATACCTAGTAAAATACTTGATCATTTTCATTTATTTAATCATTTAACAGATTGAACATCTATTGTTTGCTAGTTGTGCTGCTGATTTCTAAGCTGGTGAAACTTAAGCACAGACAACATGGCCTCTGACTTTATTATGTTCACAGTCTAGTGGTTTTGGAAAACTACTGAAAACTGAGGTTGGTAAAGGTAGAGACTGTGAGTGCATACCATCTTAGTGGAAATGTTATGATATAAGGAAATGGTTTCATTTTGTTTTTTACTCTATAAGGTGATTTTTAAAGTTTATTTAAAAAGTCTTTAGATAATCGTAACATTTTTGAAATTAGGTCATATCTTTGGAAAAGATTAATTACTTGTTTTGTTACTGGTTTTGTAGGGTATCATTCATTTTGATAGATGCCAACAGTACTATTTTACTTTTTTAATTTTTGTGTACATTTTGGGCCTATTCATGAGCTATTATTTGGTTAATTTAAAAATTCTATAATGGGATCCTAGTTTGCTTTTGGGAAAACTGTTACACAAATTTGAATATGATTGTCATATTTATCTTTATAGTTTTGTGTAGGTATTTAGGTTTATATTAAGTGCAGATTCTCAGCCTGCCTAGACTAATTTTCCTTCAGTTTTTACATGTATGTAATTATATACTTGGGAGTAAAATATCTAGTTTCATTTGAAAGTACAAATACATCATAAATAAAATTGAACTAAAATCTAGTTTTACCTTATATAGTCAATTCACAATATAGGAAGAAAAAAAAAATTCATAATGAATGCATAGAGAAGATATCCAGGGCACTGTCTGGTAGTTTCATTTGTAGTAACACAACATGTTTGCCTTTACAGGGGGCTCTTTGGATGTCTATAGAAAAATTCCAGAGCACGTCCTTGGGAGAATTGCAGTGGCAGTGAGTACATGATTTTTGATCCAATGAAATTTGGGTGATTTAATCTTTTTAGTCAAGTAATCGTCTCAGATTTTTTTTTCTCATTTTTTTTCACTCTCTACTAACTGCAGCATCTTCTTGACTTCTTTTCTTTCTGTTTGTCCTTCCATAAACCAACCAATAGTAATGACATAGTCACATGACATCCTCAGACATACAGATCCATTGACTTGTTCTAGTTTCATGTGTTTGCTCTTACTGACCAGTAAAATTTCCAAGGGTTTTTTTTCTTTTTTTGGTAAATGAAAATTGTTTTTGGACATTTTGTAGTTATAGACATATGATTAGAAAATAACTTTTCAAGTCCTAATTATTAAAACTATAAGGAAATGCCACTTGTCCTAAGGTTTTTGATGACTTTTTAAGTTCTTGGTTTTAAATTTTTTCACCAAGTACATCTAGGAATTTATTCCCTTTGTGGGTAAAGTCATTTCCCCATTTTCTATATTCATAAGTAAACTAATGAAATATATTAGCTAACCTGACGTTAATTTCAGATTTCAGATTTGGAATAATAAAGGCTAAACAGTGACTAAGAGAAGTCATGGGGTGGTGTAATAGTAAACAATTGCTAAACTAAAGGCACTCTGATAACTTATGTAGTTTAATGCAGAACAAAGTGATTATACCATGTACCATTTAATTAAATGACTGGTTTTCACATTCATTATACATCAAACTGACAACTCAAATCCTTTAATCCAACATGGACACTTATTTAGTCTTAGTTCATTGTAATTCACAGCTTTCCTTTTTTCTTTCTAATTATTAGTGTGAACTGCCCAGGGTGATGAGAACTTTCTTTCTGATGCTATTGCTGTTAAGTAGCTTCTAATCTACATGTTTATGTAGATTAGTTTAGTAAGAAATTTGAGTACTTACATCACTATTTTAGCTGAAAATAAAAATGTTTCATTTCCTCTTTTAATCTCAGGGGGGGAATGAATGCTTTGTGGCTTTTGGCAGTTCTTGGCTCTAAAGTTTAAAAACATGTATAATAAAGGGCAAAAAAAAAGGCAAGGATACCAATTCAAAAAGGAAAAAAGTATACGAGTTATATACACTCATTATCTGTTGAGCTTGGCTAAAATAAGAAACTGCCTTCTTTAGTTGAGAAGTATGTTCTTCCTGGATGCCATAAATCTTTCCTCCCTCTGTGTAGGGCATCCATACAAGGCCACTGGTCTTTTCAATTCAACTGGAGTGGAAAACCTCTGATGTGAATGGAGTCAGCGAAAAATGCATAAATAAAAGTAAATAAATCTGGCTTCAAATATAGAGCTTTCCTATTAAGTATTTGAAAGCATGACAAAAATTATTTTAGTGAATGGCATTTAAAATAAGTGCAGGCACAAAGTATTGCTTATATTTGCCCTTGTGTTTTTAAATTCAGGGTTTTTTGTTTTGTTTTGTTTTGTTTTCCCTAATTGACAAATCACAGCTAAACTAATTCTTAAACTCTGGGGAAAATATAATGGTGACCAGAGTGGGAGGGAGAAGATGGTGGGAGGAAAGAGTAGAGGGGGGTCACTGTGATAGTAGAGATGGAACTGGAACTTTGCTAATGGGGTAGGTGAGGCTGTGTACATGCAAAAGTGTGGAGCTGTACTCCCAAAATATTGTCAGTTTTAAATCAATAAAATTTTATTTTTTAAAAAAAATTAGATGAGTTTTGTTTTTGTTTTTGTTTTTCTGAAATGTGTTCAATTCTTCCAACTTTAATGACTCCTTGGGTGATAGTAGTTCAAAACTTTCAGTGGCCAGAATAGAAAATTGTTTGATAATTTTGCTCTTCATCTGCCATTTTTTATTTGCTGTACTGGGGTGTAAGCTTACTTATGCCTCCAAAGTATATATTTTTTAAATGTGATTTGACTAGGCTACAAACTTGAATAATCCTTCATTGTAGCTAACACATAGTAGTGGAATGATTACACCAACCAAAATAAGGTTAACCAAGTGATAGTTGTAGGTGTTGCTTTGTAAAATAAATGTTCTCATGGCCTGATTGGGGTCCTAGAACCCTTAGAATATCCCTCCTCTGAAGGATCTGAAGATAGCATCACCATCATTCCTTTGAGTTTGTCAGTGAAGTCAAGAAAGTGCATGAGTGCTGTTGCCAAGTCAGAAACAACAGAATCAGTAGAGAAGGGAAGCAGGTGGATATTAATACTTTCATGTGCCAGTCACTAATAGATACTTTACATACAAATACATATCACTTAGTCCTACAGCAACTTGTGAAGTGTAGATTATTGAATGGATTTTATAAATATGCATGATGAGGTTTAGAAAAGTTAAACTAAGTTGCCCAGTTCTCAGAAGTAATTTGAACCTAGATTTATGTTGCTCCAGATGCCATGCTCTTTCATACTGCTTTGTAAGAGGAAAAGAAGAAGGAATGAGGGGAAGAACAAGGTTAAAAAGAAAAACAGAAGTGTAAGTGAGAAATTAATGGAATAATATATACAATAGCTTCAGTTTCCTTTCAATATCTTAGAGTTACATCTAGACATCTCTCCCATCCCAAATTAGCTTTATTTGCCAGGTCCTCATAATTTGGCATGTTATTCAGGTCTAAATTTCCCAGATGGGTTACAGGATGGACTCCTGTCAGCCTTAATGATACATTCAGATTTTCTCCTGTACATTGTATGATGGGAGAATATTTTTCTCAGAAAAATAAATCCTTATAAACCTACTGATTTCAGCCTTTTAACTTGTTCAGTGATTTTCATTCACTTTCCATTTGAATGTGGTCTTTTATAAAGAGTAATGCCTGCCTACCTTTCCCAGGCACCTAACACATTTTATTTTTCCTATTGTTTCTAAAGCAGTGACACTGTGTACTGTATTTTGAGTGCTAATGTTGATTGAAGTTGTCCCTGAAAGGATGTGCACTTGACATGTCAAGGAGCGAGTGATTGACAGCAGATACAAGTACTTTTAGTGTCAAGGCTTTGTCAAGTCATTGTGAAACCTGGTATACTGAATGTCAATAATAACCACTAGATTTTCTTTGGACAGTTTTCTTATTCCCTTGTATACTGATGTGTATGTGCTTCTAAAGAAAAATGTCTGTTTTGACAGATTGAAATAATCTTCCTTTTGAATTTCTGACAAAATTTATAATTTTAACAAGTATCATGAAATCATTATTTGTTTTACTCTTTTTATCCCTGATAATATGAATATGATGGGTTGTCTATCCCTTTTGTTTTCTATTACTCATTTTCTGTGGGACCAATTTTTAGTAGTGAGCTCCTTTTAGTGGGAAGGTTTTATAAAATGCAGCTGCCCTTGTAAGTTCAGAAACTGCATCCTAATTCCAGATTCAGAAGATGGTTACTTACATGTTCAAGATGATCTTGTTCCACTATTCATAAACAATTTGTTTTCATTATTGATGTTATTTTTCATCATCATTTAAAGAAATTATTCTATCTTCTTCCCTCTGTGTAAAAATTGTTAATATTTTGTTTCTTACTGCCTTACTGTTCATAACTTGCATGTTTTATTATAATACTGCTTATTCCAAAACCAGGAAAAAGTCATTTTCTACTTAATTGTAGAATTGATTGTACTCAAATACAGCAAATATTTCAGCAAATATTTTAGTAACACTTTTCACCCTATGAGATCAGTTAAAATTTGTTAACTTCTCAGCATTAATTGATATAGATTTTATCTTCTTGTGGAAAGTTGCCTATGAAAGTCATTTTTTTTTCTTTTTCAAATTTAGGTTGTTAAAGGTCTTACCTATTTGTGGAGTTTAAAGATTTTACATAGAGGTATGTACTGAACTTTCAAGTTCTGACTTATCTTGGGGTGGGGTGGTGTACTCTCCAAATACCTTGATTTTTAAAGTGAATAAGTGATTTATCTAAGTGAGCTAATATATTTGGAAATAAAAACACAACTGCTTTATGTTACTTTTCTTATTTTATCCCTCAATTGTTCAGATTTAGATTATAAACTTGGTGGTTTTTTTTTAAATTATGTTCACCAAACATGTAAAGAGGTAATTTACATATTTTTTGCAAATAATAGGCTCTTATTTTTCTTACTTAAATCTAAATAATGCCAAACCCTTCATTTTTTGTGTACTTTCGTCTGTTAACCTATCAGATATCACTGTATACTTTTCCTTAAGAAATAATTTCCTTTTCTTGAAATTAGAACTTTAAATAAGGACTTGGAGAAAGCATTAGAAATTAAGTCTCCTCTTATTAACAGAACACCTGAGAGGTGTTGAATGGTGTAAAAGGAAATAATTGTTGAATGTTGTAAAAGGAACCTCCCTTTACTTTTGTTAGTGTTCCCAAAATATTTGAATTCATTTGGAGCAAATTAAGTGAAAAACAGCTTTAACAAAAGCAACTTAGACATTTGACATTACTAACTGTACTGTTTAACTTTATACATCTGCTTGTCCTGGCTTGATGCACACTGGGGACTACAAAAGCATGCACATTGGATGTGATTGAAGACTAGGTTTTTTAAGGTATAACTATGAAAGTGAAAACAACTGAATCTTCAGTTGTAGTATCGTATCTGTTATCAAATGTTGTTTTTGTTGCGTTAGTTTTAGTTTCCTATTGATTCCAAATTTCTTATTAAACTCTTCCTCTTTAGAAAGGAATATGCAAAGTGTGACAGTAACTTGTCAATTCCGTTCTTCATTTATACTGATTAAATAATTATTTTAGAATTTCATCCGCTCCATTTCTGGAGTATAGTTTTTATAAAATAATGAAGTGAGCTGAGTTGTTGGAACAAATAAGCATGTAAACACATCTGAGAAAATGTAGCATTTTTTGTCACCAAGAGTAAGAGAGAATGGTACTTAACATACTATATATGGCTTACATGCTTATATTCTTTGTACTCCCACTTCCCCATACTCACCAACCCATTAAGTGGTTATTCCTATTTTAACAAGAATTTTTGCAGTGTCAGTTCTTGTCATTGATTTCTATGGACATTAGCTATCCACTTGACAGAGGAATTTAAGGAAGGCATCAGCTCTCAATAGCAAAGCCTTCATTCAGAGAACTTTCCTATGTCTGGAGACAGCACAGTGGACCATGTTGGTGACTTTGAGTGTTTTGGTGATGAGTGCTATATGGTAACACCTGAGTGGGGAAATCCTATACTTCTAAAACAGAAACAGTGTTGTAAATCAACCTTACCTCAAAATAAAAATAAAATGAAAGAAGACAAAAACAAAAAGCAAACAAAACTAAGAATCATGCCAAGAAATGCTAATGTTATTTTGCAAAAATGATCCTTACTGTACTGTGTTCATGCAGCATAATTGGTTTTATGGACATTTGCAATCTGTAACTTCCCATGAGGAATTCTGGCAGCACTACGAACAGTAGTGGGTAGGGATCTTGTGATCTAGTTATTCTGCAATCTGCTTTATTTTTCTTTTTTAAGGTTAGAAATAATACTGATAAGGTTAAACTATATTTAACCTTTGTAGTTTAACCTTTGTATTTCCTGTTTCTAAATTATTTGATTACAGTTTTACTTTATTTTGGAAGATTTTGAATTTTTCAATTGAAATGGAATGTTTCAAATGAATTCATATCTACATCTAAAAATAAAGTTCAAGGTGCTTGTCGTATTCCCTGTATAATCATACCACCCCATAATCACTGTGGGCAAGTATTATTGGCCAGAGCCTCTGAAACACAGTTTGTTCCTTCTTCCCAGTTCTGGATGCAGCTTGGTCTAAGACAAGAGGCTTGACATCATATAAGATTTCAGTGGTTTGACTGATTAAAGACCTAGAGGTTTCAAAAAGGATTCCTGAATCTGCCCTTCTCTTTTCAGTCTCTGTTGGCTGGTTCAGTTCCACAGAGTAACCTGATACCAAATGCCAAATTTATGGGAAGAAAATGTCTGCAAGGGGCTGAGTCAGGCAGTGGTGGTAGGCCAAAAAAAACTCTCTGAAGGGGACTCAGCTTAAGTAAATACCAGTGAATGAGTAGAAAAACTAATGAATTTCAGTGTGGATGAACAGTTATTCCCCAATAATTATGGATTATAAGCTATAAAAATAATATGCTATGGTAATACACCTCATTAAAAATATTTATATGTTTAGCTTTTGCATTTCATGGCATTTTGTACCTTCTGGATTTAAAAGCATGTGCTTTTATTGAAGCGCAGAAAAAAAGAGTTATCCCTGGAGACTTTCATAAAGCATTGTAGTGAGAAATTGACTCTAGATTGAGTAGTTGTTAACTTAATATTTCAGAGGTTTTGTCCATATTTAATAACTTGGATTCCATAAAAAATAAGATTAAAGATACCTTTTTATTTACCAAAAAGCTATTTAATTTTCTCCTTGATTAAAAAATTGTAGCTTTTTAGATCAGTTCAATCATGCAATTAAAGATCAGAGCTTTTAAGTTCAGCTAAGGCAATTAAATAGGTAATATCCTTGTTTATACACTTTTGCTATAAGCGCATTGCTGTACCTTCTTAAAAGCACATGTACTCATTTTTGCTTCTCTAAATGAATGATGATAGGAATTCTAACTGAATATGTGTCACACTGTCAAATCAAAGAGAATGGTCCTTGTGCAGAAGGGGGGCCTGATACAAACTGAGAAGATAGTGAAAGAAGACAGTGAGAGAGATACTGATGAGCGATCTAAGCCTCTTTCTCCTTTGTGTTGGTCTAAATACCATTTTCTCTCTCATCACCATTTCTTTTCCTTGCCAAATGCTGCTCCAAAAAACCAAAGTCTTATACTTATGAACACAGATTTTAAAAGGTTACAAAATGAGATTTTCATTTATCTAACAAGAAAAGAGAATGGTTTTTCATATTTAAATGGCTTCCTTGGATTACAGAAGTCCTAAATTTTCTCTGTAAATATGTGTGTTTTTGTCGTACATTATGAAATTTATTGAGCATCATTAATGTTTTCCAAATAAACTGGTGAAAGTCAAGAGATTTTCCTATAAGGCAGATCCAGTGGGGACTATAGTGTATGATGAAATCTGAGCAATAAGCAGTGGCAGACCACCCAGACTGGCCTGCTGCCAGTTAGTATATTTGATAGTGTAGTTCAGCAACTGAAAGGTTTTTAGAAATTGAAGTGTAACATTGTCATTCCTAATGGTTCATCAACTATTATATTTAATAATATTTAACATGTTTGGTTCCTTTTTAAAATTTGGTAGGAAGATATATTCAACAGTACTTTATAAACTATCAAATACTAATGATGTGGATGCAGGTATGTCTTTATTACATAACAACTATGAATTTATCACTCTAGTTATGAGTGTACTCACTCCCAAATCAAGTCAGAATGAGAATCTATTATACTTTGTATTTTCTGGTCAAAATTATTAAAATATATTTTCTAATATAAACATTTGATACCTACCTATATGGACATAATCATTTAAAATGTTTGAAAGTCCTACCAAGATTTACCATTGTGGAGAATTACCTTTTTTAAAAAGCACACGTTGTGAACTCTGTAAACATAGCATGTATTGACTGGGTAAAAACAAAGAAAATGAACAGTGAGAAAGTCTGTTAGGCCAGATCCAACGTTACAGCAAACATTGCAGCTTAACTTCAAAACATACATCGCCACTAATGAGGTGAGAGCCCTGCATATTAATAAACCTGCAGCTCCAGTCATAGCCATCATTACCCACATCAAACATAAATACAAGATTAACACCTATGCCATTTCTTTGGAAGATGTGAGAATGCCCTGGCAGTAACTGCTCTCTCTTTCCCTGAGGATAAAAAATAGAAATGGAAGGGTAATGAGAATAGAACTTAGATTAAGAAAATAAAATTGGCAATCAGGCTAGGACCATCTTACACAAATGAAGAAGTTTATGGAGGAGGGGCAGAACCATGAGTAGTTGGTGTCCAAGGACACTTTTTATAGGTATAAGCCTGGTTATTTCATTTATTTTCTCTAGTGGAAGGGATTTTAAATATTCTTATATCTAATTAATGTATATTTATTATATTATTTTTGTAGTACTCTAGGGACAAGTGCTGCCCAAATTGGTTTGTGTTTAGAGAAACTTACAATTTCAGAATGCACATTAGAAATTTTATTTTTTACTCCTGGATTTACTTTTTCCTTTTTTTTTTTTCTTTTTGAGACTAGGTCTTAACTATTTTTGCCTGTGGAACCACAGACTCACGTTGCCCGGGGTACCACAGACTCAAGCAATCCCCAGCCTCAGCTTCTCAGGTAGCTGAGGGATTACAGGCACACACCACCATGCCCAGCTATTTTTTTGGAACTAGGTCTCACTACATTGCCCCGAGCGGGACTCGAACTGTGATCCCTGGTCCCCGCCGTGGCTTCCTAGGCTGCTGCTTACAGGCACATGCCACTGTTCCCTGCCTGCTGGCTTTACTTTTTCGTAAGTTTAGTCTAACATAGCTCTTCCAGTTGGAGTTGTAGATTACAATGTCAGTGTTGTTAGTTTACTTATTCAGCAACTGTTTATTGCATGGCCATGTTCCAGGTACTGTTCTAAGATGTTCAGATGCATCAATAATACAAAAGATTCCTGTAATAGGGTGGGGCAGGATTGGCAAACAGTTCCTAAGTGATAGATATGATAGGTAAATAGAGTGAGTTATTAATAGGAAAAAGAAAAAGTAGATCAAGTTTAGGAGAGTCAAGGGGTAATTTGCACATTCGTCAGGTATACCTTCATAGGAAGATAAAATTGGAGCAAAGACTTGAAGGAAGAGAGTTATTTGTCAAATAGGGGAACAAAGCAGAAAACACCAGGTGGATGTGCCTGGGGCATTCCTGGCCAGCAAGGAGGCCTATGTCTGCTACTAAGGATAGAACCAACTGTGAGGAAACGGTTGCAGAAATGGGGGAATTACAGGGATTCAGATCAGAAGACAGCTACAGAGTGAGTATGAATAGATTGTGGGTAATGATTTTTTTAAGGTAAAGTCAATAGAATTTCTGGATGGGTTGTTTGTGGATTTTATGAGAAAAAGAAAAGTTGCGTTGCTTAAACTTTTAGCATAATTCAATATACTGAAAATGCTTCCTGATACTTTCATTTCACGAGAGACAGTGTTGTCACTAAACTTGAGGTAAGAACTGATAATACCAAGTGCTACCAAGAATACAGAGCCAGATGAAACTGAGACATTGCTGGTGGGAGTATGAAATGACACTACTTTGGAAAACATTTTGGCATTTTCCTGCAACAAGACCCAGCAGTCCCACTCCTCTGACTTTTTCATGATAGTCCCAAATTTAAAACAATCCAAATGTTTAGCTGATGAGTAAAAAGTATGGTGAATTATACAATAGAATGCTACTCAGCAATAATAGGGAACAAACAACTAATACATCTGGCTACAAGGATGAATATCAAATACTTTATGTAAGAGAAAGAAATGAGACTCAAAGAGCTACCTAGTGTGTCATTCCACTGATAAAATATTCTGGAAAAGGCAAAACTGGAATGACAGAACTTGAATCAATGGCTACCAAAAGACAGATTAAGGGTTGACTCTAAAGTTACTGGGAAACTTCTGGGCACATCGGAAATAGTCTATATTTTGACTTAGGGGGTGGTTTTATATGTCCCTGTGCATTGTTTAGAATACATAGCTTTTTGCCCCTAGAAAGGGTTTTGCTATAAATTTTGTTTCACTGTAAGTTATTTTTTAAATCAGATCTGGAAAAAACAGAACCCATTCTCAGTCTTCTCAGCTGCGTAAGTAGTACTGTTTTAGGAAGGCATTGCCCCTGACAAAAAGATAAGTCATTCCTTCAAAAAATCTTACTGATTCTGTTTTTATCATCTATCTTATGGCTCCTGAAAAATCATATCTAAATTTGGTCTAGCAATGAAGTAGCTTGAAAAAGTAAAATCTCATTATTTATTTATTTTTGTGTGGCTTTATTGTATTGCTTTTTTAATTTAAGTGTAATTTTAAGCATGCAGAAAATCTCACCCCCATAAATACCACTGCTCAAAAATTAGGAAGTAATATTTTGTACTTTTTACTTCCACTTTTAAAATAAATAAATGTGAATAAAGGTAAAGAAACCTTTTCCTGTTATTCACTTAAAATCTCTCATTATTTAAAGGGTATCTGCAGCTCCAGGAAGAGCACAAGTTTGGGAGACATGGAGGGAAAGAGAAACTTGAAAGTTACTATTGTCACTGGTCACCAATTAGGGCCTCCAGAAATTCAACAGAATTTTCTTTCCTTCCTTAAACTGTTTTTTTCCCCCCTCAGATGTTGTTAAAGAACTGTTTACTGGCAAGGTGAGGGCACAAAGCAAACCATGAAGACACAACTGAAGAGAGTGAAGTACATACAGTATATTGAGAATTAAAGCAATGTGGCCTAGCTAAGAAAATGATTGGTTCTTAAACCAGACTGGTATAATCAAATCAAAAACATCTTTAAGGAGTAAAGGTTTTAAAAGTATAAAGTACATTGAAAATAGAGCCTTATCATTAACAAAGAATTATTATAAGAAGGACATACAGAGTCACAACTTAAAGGAGAGCAAGAGTATTCTTTTTAAAGATCTTTTTACGTTGATATAATTGTGTATAAACAAGAAGTTGCTCTAAATGCTACAAAAAAGTCCTGAGCAAAGGCATCCTTTTAAAGGAAGGAGTTTGTTCTCTTTTCTTTTGAGGGGAGAATTAATTTGTAATGTTTTATTTCTGTATTTGTTTTTCCTTAAATTTTACTTTCTGGCCAGGTACTGTTGTGCATGCTTTAATCACAGCCTACAGAGCAAGGCCGGGACTAGGAATTGACTTAAGTCCGCAGGGAGACCCACCCGGGGCAACATAGCGAGACCTAGTCCCAAAAATTAGCTTGGCATGGTGTCTTGGGCCTGTAATTCCAGCTACCTGAGAAGCTGAGACTGGGGATCGCTTGAGTCTGTGGTACCATGGGCAACGTGAACCTGCAGTTCCCTGGGCAAAATAGTGAGACCTAGTCTCAAAAAAAATTTTTTTTAATTACTGACTTTCTGTCATTTATATAGCTTTATATTTTGGGGAATACATTTTCACATTTTCATGTGTGCACATTCTTCACACCCTCTACCAAAACTTGTGCCCATATCTTATCACCCTCTTAAGGAAGCAATTTGGCAGGAAGTGGGAGGCTGAATATAGAGAAGAGTGTAGGCAGATAAACTTTAAATATTTGCTTTTAAATGAGATTTATATAGATTCTAAGGTTTTTCTTAATGTTACAAGAGTATTTGTATTCCAAAAATATTTATTTAGAGGAAAGAAGTAAGATGGTGAAAGCAAAACTTTGAATTTCTCAGGGAAAAAGTTTTTGGTGTCAAGGTGTGATGGTAATAAAAGTATACCTTAGTAGAAAGGATTCTTTAAGGAAAAGATTCTTGAAGAGTTTTATTATCAATAAAACACTAACCTGATTAATTTTAGGTCTATTATGAAGAAATGTAATTTATCCCGAGCTTTCATAATGTTATCTCTTTTGCCAAGATTTATTTATACAATTTGTGCCTAACAATAAGTTATGGTGAGCTTTGAAATAACCTTACCTGTATTTTTATTTTATGGAAGACCAGTCCATAAAATAAAAGAACTGGTGGTGTTTTTTGTTAAAAGAACTGGTGGTGTTTGAGTGACCCGTTAGTGTGAGAGGACTCATCCCCATGGTTTTATGTTGGAACGTGGGTGGAGAGAGAACTGAGATGCAGAAACTCCTCCCCAAGCTCTGACAATTGTATCCCATGCATCTGGAAGGAAGCATTTATGTTGAACAATTGCTGGTGGGGGGAGCAGAATTACAGCTTGGATCCTTTTTAAAGGATCGTTTAATTATTGTCCTTTACATGTAAGTATTAATCACATGCTATAATAGATCATAACTCATGAACATTTGTGTTTTTGAAAAGAAAATAGACTTAGCCCATTAACTGAGGTAAACAAACTAGTCTAATGACTCTGGGTTGTTGGTTTTTCTCCAGCTCTTACTATCCACACAAATGGAAATTCTAGAAATTAAGCCTCCTTCCCCATGTTGGTCATTCATTCTCTGCCTCGGGTAATCACTAGGGATTTCTGTATTTGTGGTAATGATTTTCAAAAGACAAGAAACCCCATGCAGTATTACTTAGAAGTGTTCCTTTAAAGAAATATTTGTCATGCCAGGCATAGTGGCATGCACCTTTAATCCCAGCCATGGAAGGCTTAGGCTAGGAATCGCTTGAGTTCAGGACTACCCTGGGCAACATAGCGAGACCTAGTCTCAAAAAATAGCCGGGTTTGGTGGCGTGTGCCTGTAATCCCAGCCTTGAGAGGCTGAGGCTAAGGATCACTTGAGTCCATGGGTTTGGGACTACCCAGGCAACATAGCGAGACCTAGTCTCTTTAAAAAAAAAAAAGAAACAAGAATATTTCTCTAGATTATATAAAGAATTCTCAGAACACAGCAGTAAAAAAATCCAATTGATAAATGAGCAAAAGACATACAGAGGACATTTTATTGAAGAGGATACATTTACACATTGCAAATAAAATACACTTAAAAAGATGTCAACATCATTAGTCATTGAAGAAATGAAGATGAAAGCTATAGTGTGTACCCACCAGAATGCTTGACATAAAACATAGTAATAACACCAAATGTTGGAGAAGGCAGGATACACCAGTTATAGGTAGGACCTAAGATACAACATGAGGAGAAAACCTCTTTCACTTATTCCAAAAGAATTGAGGGAAGGCAGACTTGAGAAGCCCAAACCGTTTTGCCACTGGTATTAGCCTTGTAAATGTTGCATGTCTCCTGCTTTTGTCATACATGTAGGAGGGAAGCCATGTTTGTTGCCTCCATTCTGAACTAAATCATGAGACCCTAGACAATAACGGCTATTTAGGATGGCTAATTATGCTGTTTAATTTTATTTAAGGCTTTTGGAGGAAATATTTGGATGACCTACTCTTTATTATGTGATGGAGTGATTAGAATAACTTTTATATTGCATTGTGGTTTTCTCTTAAGTGTGTTCCTGTTGTGCACAGATGAATTTGTAATGCAGAATGTCAGTATAGTCTATATTTAATTGTACCTGCTGTTCTCATTCATTAGAAGGCAGTCCCCAAGAAATAACTAGATAGATATATTAGTTGTTGTCATTTCATAAGATAATTAAACATAATGAAAGAAGCTTGCTGAAGCACCCTGGCACAGTGCTAAGAGAAGTAACTAGTAATGGAGACCTGCTGATGTGTCCTCTGGCTCCTGGCAAACTGGTAGGGGCTTCCTGGCATTCAAGCAATGTTATTGCTTTATAGAGGGAAGACATTGAAGAGAAGTTTATTTCTGTTTCCATAATTACCCTGCTATAGAGCTGCATGCCATCTTTTTCAACTGAACTTATGTTTCCTTAAGAACTACATCGTGCCTACTTCTAAAAGCATTCAGTGAGGCTTACACATGGAAGCACAGAATAAATTAAAAATTTTAAAGATAAAACAATGGAGACCAAAAGGGAACAGAAGTGGGAGATATCACCAACACCTCATAGGAATCAATCACATCAAAAAGGGAATTCTTAATGTGCACGACCTTCCATTTCTGATTAGAGGTAGCATAGAGAAATCTGCACAAAGTCATGATTTTCTATGGAATTAATTTTACTAGAAAACTGTCCCTAAATAAACAACATTGGATAATCCCCACTGTAGTTTTCTAAAAGAGCTTTTGTGTATCTCTTTTCAAAAGCCCCCTTGAACTCTGCCATATCCTGACTGAGAGAAACCCTGACCCTGATTGTGCTGGGGGCGGGGGCTGGGCAGTGGGCGGAGAAGCCTTTTGTGAAGAGTTAGAAAGCACATGCTCTGGTGGGTTCCAGCCTTTATTAGCAGGCTTCAGCTTGATGCTGCTTATGTGGATTGTTTAATAGCTAATTGATACAGAATGTGTAAAGATACAGCTTCCTGCATGAGGCGGTTATGGGTGGCAACATGGGTTGTCTCTACACGATACCAATTTCCACAGTCAATTTGGTCAATTCAGTAAGAAAAAAAAGTCAGGCCAGCCTGAAAATCAGAGTAGTTACTGGTAGTTATTGAGGCACTTATGCTTGGTTGATCACATTTTCCAGTTTGAACCAGTGGTTTTCACATTTTGTGTATATCCTTAGTCATTTGGGGAAATAATCTCACATGCACAGAAATGACATTTAAAAAAGACAGAATCTTTCTTTAAATATTTATAATCCCAATCAGGCCCTTCCCAGTACATATCAGTTTTGGGAAACCATTTTGCCAGTATTATATAGTGCGTGATTGATGCAATTAGCTGATGTTTCTCACTTTGTTAGGATAGGAAAGTGATTGTGGTGACCACAAGGCACAAAAAAACTGGAGAAATTAGTAAAAATCAAAGTGTTTTGAGGTTGATTTTTAGAAATTGTTTCATAGATATGTAACTTATGTATCACATGTAACTTACAGCCATTTTGTATGTAGTTCCGAGATTTTTAATTAATATTAAAATTTAACATTAATAATATTAAGATTATACATCCATCACCACAGTCCATTTTTAGAGTCCTCAGCCCATTTGCAACCAAATTCCAACTACTTGTTCCAGCCCAAGAGAACCAGTGACCTTTTTATGATTTTTGTAGATTTGCTTTTCTAGATATTTTATGTGAAAGAAACATAGTCTTCTGTAGTTCATGTTTATCATTTTAGGATAAATTTTTTTTTCAGGAATTTTGCCCTTCCCATTGGCCTCTTATGACCAGCACCTGGTATTGTGCCCTACCCATGATTGCACACACCTGGTCTAGTGGCTATGCGTATGTCTGAGTGGGCTCACCTGAACCTGGGAGGTAAAGATAAAAGGGCTATGTGACCCTGAGGAAGCATGTGAGCACAATGGAGGGAACACCAGAGAGAGAGTCCAGAAAAAGAGTGAAGATTCCTGGGGCACTAGGGTACTTACTTACAAACCTTCTAGCCCCAGCACCTCTGAGCTTGCCCTGCCTGCTGTGTTTATGTAACTGCTAGAACCAATAAAGAACCTACCCAGATGTGGGGTGTATGCGCTACTGTTGGTGTCATAAACAGGAGAGTTTACATTACAACCATTTAGAATATCCTTGAGGTTCATTCATGTTGTAGCTTGTGTCAGTTGTTTACTCCTTTCTATGCTATTACTGAATAATATTCCCTTGTATAGTTATGGCATGTTTTGCCTATCCAATTCCTAGTAGAGGGACATTTGGAGTGTATTCTTTTGGGGGCTGTTTTGAATACTGCTTCTATTCATGTACTAGTCTTTATTTAGGTCTCTTTAGTTTTCATTTCTATTGAGTAGCGGTTTAAACATCAATCAAGTCATATAGTGCTCATCAGTTTTATCTTTGATACAAGGGATATTATCAGTGTAATTAATTGGTGTTTCATACTTTGTTAAGATAGAATAGGAAACTAGCCACAAAAGTCATATGGTTAGATTGCTTAATTTGTAAAGATGCTTTGAGTCTGATTGTGATTGTTACAGGCTCCTGCAGAAAACTCATCTTCTGCATAACATGAGACTGCATTTGTAAATTCTTCCTTTCTTCCTACTGTCTGATATTTTTCTAAGAATCTTCCAAGCACTTTAAATTATTAAATGAAACTGCACCATAACTGCTGATTATCTACATGGCCTGTCACTGCTGCAACTCATTCATTACATCATCATTTGAAAAAAAAAAAAAAAAAAGCCACTTTCTGTGAAATCTCACCAAACAGTAGGAAAATATTTTGACAGGAGACACATGTTGTGATTGAATAATTGTTACTCTTCTGT
Source organism: Uropsilus gracilis (assembly GCA_004024945.1). Classification (NCBI taxonomy): domain Eukaryota; kingdom Metazoa; phylum Chordata; class Mammalia; order Eulipotyphla; family Talpidae; genus Uropsilus; species Uropsilus gracilis. The sequence goes on from PVHY01002559.1 coordinate 20,655, forward strand.
GATCCCAGCTGAATAGTACTTGCCATTCTGGAAAAAAAACCTGCCTTTCAGTAGAGCTGGTATAACAGATCTTCTTTAGTATTTGGTTTGGTCAAACGTGTTAGATGATCTGCATCTTGACTTTTCTAAGGTGAAAGTCACTGTCATTACCAATTCTGCAAAGAAATACCAATTCTGCAGGTATATATAGTTTTTACAGTGTAACAAGTTTACAGAATACTTCTTCCACTCATTCATTCAACAGTTCGTTGATCTCCATCTCTGGGATAGGCACTGCTAAGCTCAGTCCCACTTAATTCTCACATAAACCTTCTCAGTGTAGCAAGACCAGGAATCATCCTTCTTCTTGTATGTTATATGCTCACTCTACATATTTGCATTCTCTCGGAGAATCTTATCGATAGGAGTTTATTCTCACTCCTATAAAAGTCCATCTGCTTGAAATGTTTAATATTTTTTCCTAAATGAAAGATGATAAATATCTGACACTTATTAAAGGGTCACTTTCCTTCAACTCTATATTCATCTCTTAGCTACAATAGATTAAAAGCAAACCTCAAATTAGGAAATACCAAAACATTCTATTTAATATGTCATGCAAAGGGGATAAAGTCATTTATATGCTTTTTCCCTAAAGGCTTATGTTTTACATTAAAAGAAGCTTATTTCTTTTTAGTGGTAGGAAAAGGGCCTGTTATTTCAGGATTCTACACACCTCATTTGTATTTTCTTTGAGAAAATGTCTCAGCTAAAATCAATGCCCAACTATTCATTTAAACTCCCTTGCCTTCAATAAAACTAATTGATAAACCCTAATAATTAATGGCCTGATTAAACCAAAATGACTTACATCTGCCCCAGTGATTGCCATTTATAATCAGTCACTTTAATGACTCATCTTTTCTGTGCTTTGCTTACAGAAGAAAAGCTATGATTTTTTTAAGTGAGCTGAATAAAAAGCTGTATGCCTCCAATTGCTGTTTGTTTTCCATAACTTGAGATTGCATTAAAGTAAGCATAGCTATAACTACCTCCTTAAAAGTAATCTTTCTGCCTAATCTGTTTTGCTATTGTCTATGGCTTGGAGTGAAGTTGAAAACAAACAAAAAATAAATAAATAAATAAATAAAATCATTTTAATATTCCTAGAGCTATTCTTGAGACTTGTAGAATTTGCATGTTTTAAATTAAGACTTGGAAGTAAGTTCAGAGACCATGTACTTTGATTGTCAATACCTCAGATATAAGCTAGACTATTTTATTAATATAAAGTGCAATTTAAATCAGAGTAACTATCCTTATACCAACATTTAAAGAGATTCCATTCAGATTTAACTAAAGCCCTCTTATTTATATCCCATTATTTCCAAAATAGATTTATGAGAGCTTATGCTACAAGGTCAAAACAATAAACAAAAGGAAACAAACCAAAAAACCAAGAATTTTTAAATAAAGGGTTATTTCTACTCCTGCCCAGAAAGAAATCACTGCTTTGGGACTTGCTCGCCACCAAAAATAGGTAGGAAACCAGGCAAAATTTATAAAATGTCTGTTTTCAGACACTTAACAACAGTTTAGTATTGTGCTCCCCAAGAGGTGGGAAACAGGTGAGATAAGCCCTGTATTCACCAGACTGTCTTGGAGATGGTTGTCAGACTAGAGCACCGGCAAAGGAAATCAAACACACCCCACAGGTTTGACTGAACTGAAAAGACAGAGTTTTGAGATAAAGAAATCAAACTGACTAGAATATATTAATGCAGAATCCTGGAGAAGCCAGAATTTTTCAGAGAAAGAGCTCAAAAAATTATAAAGAAGTCCGCTTGAGTGTTTGGTGCAATATCAGGGACTGCATTCACAGGATTAAATCTTATTAACTGGATAAAAAAACTGGGAAAGTTTCTAGGAAACTCTAAGTTTAGCCATTCCCAAAGTTTAATCACTGTGGGAACATTTTTAAATTCCAGCCGACAGAATTAAAAGACCTTGCTGAATATAGTTGAGTAATCAGGAATGACCATAGAAAATCCTTGCTTTAATAGTATAGCTAAACTAGCCTTAGAATATGGGTTACTTTAAGCTCTCCATAAATAGATACCTAAATAAGCTCAAAATAATCTTATCTACAAGTCATTTAAACTATCTACAAGTACGTTAACTATGCCAATATCAAGTTCAAAATTCTTTAAAGATTACAATGAAATTCAGCACTTAACAAAATAAGATGCACAAATTTGGCATCCAGATAAACACTAGTAGACAAAAGAATTCTTGTGACAATGCATGAAACCATAACCAAGATAAAAATTAATCAATAGAAGCAGGACTTCTAACCTCTCCTTCTGCCCCCAATAATGAACTTAGCAGTTAAGGACATTAGAACAGTTATTATACATATTATACTCAAGGATTTCAAGACAAGCATGAGTATAAAGAGAGAAATGGAAGTTACAGAGAGTCAAATGGAACATACTGAGATAAAAAAACAATCTGAAGTAAAAATTCCATTTGATGTCATTAACTATAGATTTGAAATGACAAAAACCAATTAGTATTTATGCTAGAAATATAGAAATTATTCAAATTTACTACAAATTAGAGACTTTTTAAAAAATGAGCACAACCCAACAATAAATATACCAGAAAACCTAATTTAAAAAATGGGCAAGACAGTGTAGTAACCTATAAGCACGTGAAAAATTGTTCAGTTTCACTTTTTATAAGAAAAATGCAAGTCAAAACCACAATGAGATATCACCTCACCTCTGTGGGGATATTAAAAAATGAAAATAGCAAGGATGTGGAAAGGAAGTAAAGGAAAAAAAGGAACAAAAATAAGATGGGACAAATAGTAAGATCGTAGATTTGAACTCAACCATATTAATTACTATATATGTAAGTGGTCTAAATATTCCCATTAAAAGCATAAATTGTCAGACTATGAGAAACAAGACACAACTGTATGCTGTCTCTAAGACACTCACTTTAAATATTTATGACATATACCATCCAAATCCAAAAACACTAATTGTCAGATATTTGCAGAAAAATTGTATCCCCATATTAAACAGTTAATAATAAATGTAAAAAAGGCAAAGCTAATTTATAAGACACAGAGAACTTTTTTGTGGTAACAGAAATATTTCTTATCTTGATTGTATTATGGTTACATGGGTATATATATATATATATATATATATATATATATATATATATATATATACATATATATATAAAATGTACAAAACTGCCATCCAAGTGACTCCAATAAATTGATTTTAATAAAAAGTATTTTTGAGAAAAGTAAAACAAGAAATTTCAGATATTGCATGTTTTCTAGCATTTAAATTAGAATTAATTTTCTAGCAGTTTTGTGTGGTTAATGTCAATATCTTCTAAATGCTAGCCTGAACACCAGACTATGTGAGTTTGGTTTGTGATTTATTAGCTATGCAGTAGAACTCAAACAATTTTATTTTTATTTTATTTATTTATTTTTTTTTTTTTTGAGAGTAGGTCTCACTATGTTTGCCCGTGGAACCGCAGGCTCTTGTTGCCCAGGGTACCACAGACTCAAGCAATCCCTAGCCTCAGCTTCCCAGGTAGCTGGGATTACAGGTGCGCACCACCACGCCCAGCTATTTTTTTGGAACTAGGTCTCGCTACAGGCCCCAGGTGAGGCTTGAACTGCGATCCCTGGCCCCGGCCGCTTCATAGGCTGAAGCTTACAGGCATGAGCCACCGTGCCTGGCAATTTTATTTTTTAAGTACACAGTTTTGGAACCTATTTAGCATTACATAATTCTCATTATTGTTATAGGAAGTGCACCAGTTGTTCAGGATGCAAATTCCATTTAGAGTATATGTAAACAAACATTGTTTTCCTAAAATCTTTTATGCAGTGTTTTTGGTCAAATAATATGCCAACAGGTGTTTGTTCTGCATTGTTTTCAGAGGCTTTTACTTGTGTTTTTCTCCACACCTTCTGCCATATTTGGCAAGGCTGGCAAAGAGGCGAGGGAGATGAAGCTGACTGGGCAAGTCAAGGAGTAGGAATCATGAGAGCACAGAGGTAGCAGGGAGCCAACTCATAGAGCGTCCGAGAGACCAGAGTGCATACTGCATTTTGTAGTGAGTTGGAGAACCCTTCAAATTTTTAAGCAGAGAAGTGACATGGTCTGATTTAATCGCTTTGGCTACTGTGTCCGGCCAGACTGTTGCATAGCATACATGAAAATTGGGAGACTAGTTCAGGAACTTTGTTGAGGAATGAGTACGTACAGTTTGGCAAAAATTGGTTTTATACTTTGACTCACTGAGCTTTGGAGATTACTCAAATACAATTTTAAATTTGCTAGGAGCAATGGAAACTGTTCCCTAAATATTATAAAGCATTGCACTTCTTTGTAATTTGCTTTGATTATCAGTAAATTATATAATAGTACCTTAATGTTTATAGAGTGTTTGCCAGTTGAAAGGTGTTTTAAGGTCCCCACAGATCTGTTGTTATCACCCCACAGAAGTGGACACTGATATCACAAGCCTAGTCTAATTACTGGCCAAGTTTGTTACAGGGCAAAAACTACTAAAATCTAGGTCTTTTATCTCCTACTCTGTGCTGTTTAAAGGGATCTATTATTTCCAAATGGTGTCTTAAGGTATTGCTTAGGAGAAAAAAAGACACTAAATATTAGGAAATTTATTAATTGTTTAAAAAGTCATTAGTCAGTGAACAAGATGCTGTACTCTGAATAGAGACAAAGATGCATAAAGCATATTTCTCCCCTGTGAACTTATTATTTGAAGTGGTGATGCCTGTAACAGTTATAGCTACTACTAAAAAATATCATATACTCAGTTCTAAATGGCAGACACTTTAGCAGTTTAAAAAAAAAAAGTTATGTTGATCACCTGAGTACTTAGGGCATCAAGAAGTAGGGTACTAAATTGAAGGACAGATAGTCAAAAAATATTGAGGATTTCTAAACCTGTGGGTGGGAGGGAGAAGGAAACAGAATGAAGACTAAAGATTTGGTGTTTTTGTTTTGTTTTCTTTTTAAACAATGATTAAAGCAGCATAGTTGAACTAGAAAGGTTGGTTGGTTCCAGGATGACTGCATGTCTGTCACATGAAGTGCTCCCAAAAACTAGGCTGAGAGGTAAATGTGCAAAAGTCATGTTGAACGTGAAAGTTTAAAAATAACTTCTTAGAAAACTGAAGATTGCAGTAAAGCTCTTATTTATACCTTGCCTTTTAGAATTTAACGTAAGCATTTTCTTTTTTTTTTTCACTAGTCATACCTTTTTTTTTTTTTTAAATGGTTTTTGGGATATCTCCCCCTCCGTCTGACACCCCCTCCATTCACTCAGACCCCTCTCTCTTGCTTATTAAATCTGTGTTAAGTCCATTTGTCTCTTTCCTGTGGCAGTGTTCTTTCACTGGATAAGGGACTGTATTCCTGGCACATGGTAAATTGTGCTGGTAGGTTTTCATTCTTATCCTTGCATTGGGGAGCCAGTCTGTGCTTATTTGTGATCTGTCAATGTTTTCCCCATTGTTGGTTGTATCTCCATTCTATTCTTTGTGTTGTTTTGCCTCTTCTTTTTTAAAAAATAATTTATTTATATATATTTTTCACATCTTTGTTTTCCCAGGTGTTCACCCACCACCTCCCCTCCCTGACTGCTCTCTCCTCCCCGTTACCCATCTCCCTTGGTTGTGTAATTTACTTTGGTTGTCAGCTTGTTTTGACTTTTCCTCCTGGCTTTTTATTTGTTTTCCTTATGTCCCAAATATTAGTGAAACCATTTGGTTCCTGTCTTTTTCTCTCTGACTTGTTTCTGCTAATATGATTGCTTCTAGGTACATCCATTGTTATCTCAAATTCATCAAGTTTGTCATTTTTAATTGAGTAATAGTCCAGTGTGTATATATACCACATCTTTTTCATCCATTCATCTGTTTTGGGAGATCTATTTCTAGACACTTATACAGCTGGCAAAAAAAAAAAAAAAAAAGAAGGAAAACATAAGCAGCTGGGACTACAAAAAAAAAAAAAAAGAAAAGAAAACTTCTGTACAGCAAAAAAGACAACAGACAAAAAGAAACCCAACCAAGTAGGAAACAAATTTTGCCTTCCATGCAAGTGATAAAGGTCTGATAACTAAGATACACAAAGAACCTATACAACTTAACAAAAACAAAGCAAAAAGCCCAATTAAAAAATGGGAAGATTATGGCTGGCCATAGTGGTGCATGCCTGTAAGCAGCAGCCTAGGAAGCCATGGCCAGGGGTCCGGTTCAAGTCCCACCAGGGGCACGTAGCAAGACTTAGTCCCAAAAAAATAGTTGGGTGTGGTGGCATGCACCTGTAATCCCAGCTACCTGGGAAGCTGAGACTGGGGATTGCTTGAGTCTGTGGTACCCCGGGCAACGTGAGCCTGTGGTTCCACAGGCAAAAACAGCAAGACCTAGTCTCAAAAAAAAAAAAGGGGGAGGGAGGGGAACGTACTAAAAAGACACTTCTCCAAAGAGGAAATACAAATGGCCAAAGGCACCTGAAAAATTGTTCAAGGTCACTAGCAATTAGGGAAATGCAAATCCAAACAGCAATGAGATACCACCTTACACCAGTAAGAATGTTTTGCTGTTTCTTTGCCTCAAAGTTCTGGCATCTGGGTTAAGGGGCCTTGCCCCCTGTCTTTGTTGGTGAAGGAGTTTCTCCATAGGTATAGGCATCTGTGTATGGCCATTGCAGATCATCTCTGTTCCCTCCTGTTTGCCCTTTTGCTGTGAGTCCGATGCCCTGATTTTGTGGCCTTCCTCTCCCATAAAACGGTGAGAGGTATCTTTCTCTCTTAGATGGCATTTCAGAAATAGGATTTTGATCCATCCAATTCCAATGAGCACATACGTGTGAATCCATGAGAGCTTGTCCCCATAACTGTTTTCCAGTCCTGCATGCACTGGTTCTCTCGATGTTCCATCTCTTGCTTCCTTCTTAGATGTGTGGGTTGTACATTTGTTTGCCTGATCCCTCACCCATTCTATGACAATGTTTGTATTTTTCATGCTCTTCATTTCTTTCCTGAGGACTCACTGGAGTAAGAGTGAAGTGGAAGGGGCGTCCTAAACCCTCCCTCTCCACCCCCCCATCCCACACCCCCTTGCCGTGGCCCGCAGGCATGTCCCTTTGCAGGTGGGCCCAAATGGCTGCACAAGTGGCAGAGCTTCAGCCTTCACTAGCATAAGAGCTTGACTGTACCAGGTTGTGGGTCTTCAGGCCGGCAGATGACTACCCCAGGTAGCCATCTGCTGGTGGATGGAACTAAAGCCCCATCCACCCCCGCGCCCCCCCCCCCCACTTAGGCTCACCACCGGAGGGTATCCCACTAGGGTTCTATGCCGGTTTTACCCCTGCCCCCACTCCCCACTCCCAGGTTCCGATGGCCAAGTTCCCTGGGCCTGTGGGCAGCCATGCAGCCGCCTGCTGGTGGCCACACTTTTCTTTCTCTTTTGATCCACTTTAAATCAAATATGTGTGTGGTTAAAGGTTTGTTAATAGAGCGTACCTCGTAATTCCCCAGGTAGCATCATCTTCTAGGAGCTCAAGGTGTTTGATTTTTACTGTCTCCACCTCATGTGATGGCTTAAGAAGGTTTAAAGGTATTTATATATAAAAAGCACATTGTCCAAAAGAAAAGTATTTAAACTTGAAAGCCTGTAATGAGAACTGGATTTGAAAAATAATACCAAACTGTGCAGAATCTATTATTTTTTTCAGTTCAGCAAACATTGAGTGTTTACTGTGACTGTAATTATGTGTATTACACTAACTACTGGGGCTCATTTGAAAGCACAATTCTGTATTCTATATAGAGAATATGGTGGGTGTCAGAATATTTAATTTGCTCATCAAGGACAGCTGTGATGTAGTGAATGATGTAAATATTTAATATGATGATGGTGTGAGATTTATGTTGAAAATGAAGAAAACTGGAGGCTGAGAGACCATTTGGTGAAAGAGTTTATAGCTGCCTAGGTATAATATTCAAAGACAGTCTCACTAAATACTATTAGTGTGTGTTATCTAGAAGACATGTTACAGAGCTAATTCCTAATCATGAAAACAGAATCTCAACATGAACTGGTGCTGTATGCATGGTCTCCATTCATTTATTTTCATTCATTCAATATATATTTATAAAACTTTCACTATATCAGTGTACCTAGCACCCTTTTGGGCCTTGAAATATAATGTTCAATGAAAGAAAATTTCTGACTTAATGGACTTTACATGCTAGTATCAGTCAGACATAGCTGGATGAGCTAATGTGAAGAAAGTGCCTAGCACATTGCCTGTCATAGAGCAAGTGAAATTTCAGTAATTGCTGGTTGCTGAGTTTGAACTTGAACTTTGAAATAAGTACCTATTCTTTGGCCAAATGCTTTGTTGGGAGGAAGGGCTACTCTTTTCAGGATAGAGGATCAGGAAATTAATTCATTTACAGATTTTATATATATAAATATATATGTTTTTGAAAAAAGAGCTAGGTATGCCCTTTCAATTTACTGCATAGATTGAAAAATCACCTACCTGCCAGACAAACAGAGCTTAATATAATTATTAGCCCCTTGTTCAGTTTTTGGAGTAATTTAAGTCATATCCTATATTAAATATAATAAGGTGTCTCTTCTAGATCACTTTTGTCATTGAAAATGAACCTTTGGAGCAGGTACTGTTTTGTACCATCATAAGTAATAGGCTTTTGTCTTGCTTGCGTGGGTTTAGTGGGCTTCTTGAATTCCTGAAAAGTCTCATTGTTGTCACTCATGATACTTTGCAGAAAACCTTTGTGTCACTATTTAGCAACTGAGTGCCTGGCAAAAGATATGTTAGTTCTTTTGTTAATGATTACAGCAGTCAAAAATGATGTGTAAGGCAAGAGAAGGCTAAACAGAACAAAGACTGATACGTGCATGCGTGTGTATACACATACCTTTTAGCTCACTCTCTGAATTTTATCTTAAGTCGCATTTGTCCCACAAAACCAGGAAATGGAAATACTGCATTTTCTCCTCTTTCCATCCAGAAGTGTCCTGTTACTAGCAATGTATGAATGATTTTTTCCTTGTTTGCTTCCCCTTAGCTTTGCTGCTTCATAGAAGGGAGGAGTAGCTTGATAGATTTTTACATTGAGAGCAAAGCCAAGCCTTTTGTAAAAACTTTTTGCAAGAAGATTTCATTTTCTTATCTGCTTTTTCTTAAAGGTCAGGGAATGGGTGATGGTTGTATTTACTGTATTTACTGTGGTTGGGAGCCAAGATTTTATTTGACTTTCACTTTAAGTGTACTCTTGGTTCTATATAAACCAAAAATTTTGGGAAGTGGGGGAGTTAGGATCTTATATTTTTCCTTCAGATAAAATGTGTTGCATTAACTTTGTGATTAGAATTCTTGGTTGAACAGATGATGTCAATATGGTATGGTGTGCGTGTATACTCCCCCCCACCCCCCCAGAAGAAGCACGGTAGATGCATGTAGTTAGTTACATGGACTTTTCTGGTCTCTTTTTAGATGTGAAGCCCTCCAATATGCTAGTTAACACAAGAGGACAGGTCAAGCTGTGTGATTTTGGAGTGAGCACTCAGGTAGGTCTCGTTTTCCTACCAATCTGCTCTTCTTTCTACAGCATCCACTTTTTATTTTCAATCTACTCTGGATTGAATAATCACCTTGCTGCCAGACAAACAGAACTCTGCATCCTCTCCTTGGCTGGGAGTGTGTTATTCATTTTTAATCTCCAAGCGAGTTTCCTTCATCAGAATATGATTGTTCATTGTTTAATGACAGTAAAAACTGCTGATATTGTAATTACTACTTACGAATAGCAAACTTCATTGATATGCAGCTTTGATATGAAAGCGTTTTGGCCAGACAAAAGGGAGGGCAGAGTGGGAGCTGTGCCTGGGGAGCCCAACTGGTCCACAATAAAAATTAATATTGGGAGCAACAATGGTGGAGGGCCATTACAATGTGCAGCACAAATTTTAATTAATTTCCATTTTGGGCCTCCCCTGAGAACCCCGGTGATAGTGACCCATGAGCGTGCTGTGATGTTGATTTGAATTGCAGCCACCTTTACTCCCAACCAAACACGAAGACCAAAGCGAAGGTCAACGTTGTATTATGAGTTGTCAAAGTCTGTTATCCCTCTAGCGTATTTAGTGTTCATTTCATTCTAGTAATGCAGGGGTTTCATTCACATCTTGAACCATCTGACTAAAAAATGAGTGTGCTCAAATTCTACTTCAAATTGACTTTTTATATCAGCTGGGTTTGGGGTACTAAAGCGATAAGCATCCTGCTTAAGTGAATTGTTTAAGGTTATCTGCTATAAACTGTAATGCTGTTCTTGTTTAAATTGAAAATCACATTCAAAAGAAAAGAGAGATTTAATCATTTTTAATGCCTTTGTAGATAAATTTGTTCCCTTTTACATAATTTTTAGTTGATTTATAGAAATGATGATTGTAGGTTAAATGAGGAATAATTGCCCATTTTATTTCCACATTATCTTTATATTGTTCTAACAGACTGTTTTGTCTCATAGCTGGTGAATTCTATAGCCAAGACGTATGTTGGAACAAATGCTTATATGGCGGTAAGTAAACTTATGCAAAAATAACATTTAAAGCCAACATCTTTATCTTTATGTACTGGGTAATATATAATTCGTGAATTAATTCCACAGCTTTAGCCTAACAGATCATAAATTACAAAGTCAATCCAGTCATGATCTGATTTTTAAGCTTTCTAAGACATTAGGGTTTATTAGAAACTACCAACTTACTGGCTTTGTTGACATATCTGGTTGGTGCAAGTATTAAATTCCTGAGTTTAGAGATTTAAGGCTGCAGAAAAATTGCATCTAATAGTTTATTTAATTAATCCTTAAGTATGTCAAAATGCCCATCGATAACCTTGGTTGTTTTTTCAAGAAACACAAACATGCTTTTTTGGCACCAGGTCAAAATTAAATTATTGATATGTGGCTAACTTTTACTATGAATCTCTGAATGCCAGGGGTAGCTGACAGTTTTCTTTAGAATTTGCACAATCTGTTTAATTGTTGGATTCATACCTATTGGAAGATTTGTCCCAGTGAAATAAATTGACCAAAAATAAAATTCTTTCAAAATCCAGTGTGGACTTGGCTTGACCTTTTCCTTTTTCTAGACTTTTAAAGTAAGGGAAGTTATTTGTGTCCATAAACATGCTTTTGTTCCCTGGTTCCCTTGGTTACTTCCACAGTATGAAGCAAAATAGGAAAGATATGCAAGTTAATCTGGTATCATTTTTGGAGAAAATATTTGGTTTGTCTTAATACCTTAAGTTTAGTTTTTTAGTGAGGGTTTTAGAATATTTCAGATAATCCATTTCATTTCTAATATTCTTTGTGTATCATGAAGTTAAATGATGTTAGTATGCATGGAACCCTGGGTCTTATTCTCTGTATTCATTGTTCATATTATTGTTTTGATAAAAAGATGTTAGGATCGATGAAATCTTGGATTCTTAGAACAATATAAAGCATTTTTTAATTGAGCTACCAGACTAGGTAATATTTGTCTTGCATTGTTTTTGTTTTTTAAAAAAAAACACCATTTCTCGGTTTTCTAGATAATGTAAAGAAAAAATAAATTAACCTCTAAAGTCACATAGCAGTTTTTATAAAATTTAATCAACCTCCTAGTTCTACCGGGTTAGCTGAGGTTGGTGAACCTCCTTTATAATTAATAAAGCCCTGCCAAATGCTGCAATTTCAGTTCTGAGAGAATATGGGACACTGATTTAAAAAAAAAAAAGCTATAAATGAAACAAATTCTCAACTACCCATCATGTTCTTAGTAGCTTTAAATTGCTCTAATAATTAAATTGCATTATGTTTGAATGTACAAATTCAGATTACAGTTGTCTTTCCCAGGTGTACATTAAAGAAATTACTTTTTTTCTTTTTGTTTATGGATGAATGTGATGCGTCTATCTGTTAATTGAAAATGTGAGGATTAAAATTATGAAACATTAGCTTAGACTGGCAAAGCTAAAATTGCTTTGCTTCTTGGGTGAGTGAGTTCTAGTCATCAACTTTATAGCTCAAGCTGAAAAACAGCCTACCTAGGAAGTAAGGAGTGATAGTCCGACAGTGAACTTTGCTCAATTCAGTGGGATCTTGTTGACCACATACTTAACCAAACTGGTGTGGGATCGTAAGTTGGCAGTAGGGGATATGAAAATAAAAAATTTTATGGTTATGGGTACTAATGCCTACCTTTTATCTGCTGATAATCTCAGGAGGGAGAAGGCTTGAGCTTTTCTTTTCTAACCACCGTTGATTTTTGTTTGAGTTGGTCTATTATGTAACTTAAAAGTTCTCCACAACAGTCTTTGCCAAGGGTCAGCAAACTATAGCTCAGGTGAAATTCAGCTTACCATCTGTTTTTGTAAAATTCTGTAGACTCGGACAGACAGACACACAAATGAATATATGTAAAACTGTAACATATGAATAAGCTCTATAAATTGTACGAGAGTTCGCTTCCTGGTGATGATATTATCCCATAGTTATACCATTGGAGAGAACTAAACCTCCCTGTATATTTCTTTCCAACATCCAAATCAGTATTTCTCCCCTCCCCTCCCCGTTCTGAATCAGTATTTCCAAATAAAAAATTATAGAGCAACAACCAAAGGAAGATTTCTTGGCACATGGCGACACCATTTGTTTAGTATTGTCTGTGGCTGCTTGGGCGCTACTGTGGCAAAATGGAGTAGTTGTGACAGTTGCAGCAGGAACCATATGGCCTACGAAGTGAAAAATATTACTGTTTGGCCCTTTATATAAAAAATTTGCCAGTCTTTGGATTTTGCCAGTGAAAGCTATATCAGAAACTCAGTACCTACAATTAATCAGCCAGTATTTACTGAGCACTTTCCATTCTGTTAGCCAGGTGAGGTGGAACCACTCTCTCTAATCTACGTGGCCAGAGCCGGAAACATGGCATTCTGTATCACCATGTTAGATGTGACATCATAAATGCTCCTCTGAAACAAGCATACATTTTGAGGGTAAGAAGGCAGATTATGTACAAGTTTGACATACAAACAATCTATGCAAAGGACAGTTATAAAAGAGATCACTGTAAAGGGTGGGTGAAAACTCATAGGCGGTAATGTGACTTGGATGGGGTTGGGAGGTGTGGTAGAGGACAAATAATAAATTGTGAGAGTACAGGATTAGAGATCATCTGATATAATTCCCTTGTTTTACATCTATTTCACTCAGTTTATATCTATATATATACCTCTGTACAGTGATAACAACAGTAATAATTGCTAACATTTAATTAACACCATGAGCCAGTCATGCTTCTAAACTCTTATATATATTAACTCTTTAAATCCTCACAACAACCCTATGAGGCAGATAGTACTCTCATTTTACAGATGAAGAAACTGGGGATAGAGCAGGTAAATGACCAACCCTGCCCTAGTGTCTACAGCTAATCAGTGGCAAAGACTACAATCAAACCTAAGTTACCAGCCTCTGGAAACTGAATGCCTCTTGCAGTATGAAAATTGTGTGTCTCTCCAATCTAGTTTATGACCTTCACAGAGGGAGAGTTTATTCTGTTCCTCCTTTATGTACAGTCTTTCATACAGTGCTGATTGAATAACTTGGTTCATGAAAGCTGCATTCCAAAAGTGATTTTTTTCACTAATTATGAGCACAGCATTTAAATGTAGTAAGTATCTTACTTGAATGATAATGTTTAGAAGACCTGCTCCCCTCCTCTCAGGTTACTCAAATACAGCCAACTAGGCCATTCCAATTTTAAAATGGGAAAAAAAAATCCCAAAGAAATAGCCTTGCATGTGTAAACAGTTTCACCTCATTTTCTTGTATTTTGAAGTGTAAGATTTAAGAAAATAATAATTAGGAAAAAAGGCAGGGAGATTTTTACAAGCTCTTAAATCATTAAAAACCACTCCAACTTATGGAATAGAGCTTGTAGAAGACTACAAAAGTCATCTGCTCCAAGTCTCATTTGCCACATAGCAAGACCTAGTCCCAAAAAAATGGCTGGGCGTGGTGGCGCATGCCTGTAATCCCAGCTACCTGAGAAGCTGCAACGGGGGTTGCTTGAGTCTGTGGTAACCTGGGCAACGTGAGCCTGCGGTTCCAAGGGCAAAAGTAGAGAGACCTAGTCTAACAAAACAAAAGGGGGGGCGGCATGCTACTTTCTAGGAGCACTTAATTGTATTCAATAGAAATTTAAATACAAAGAAAGACATTCAGCTACATTTTAAAAACATCTCATCTGAAAGGGTTACAAAAAGAATCCAAAAGACATGGAGGCTTATATTGAACTAAACTGTATCTTAGCAAATCTAATAACTAAAAAAGTTACTCTGTCTTAAAGATAGAAGTCCCTAACCCACTATGCATTAATTGCCACTTATTATAATTTTTGAAAACCAAATATAAAAATTTGACATTATTATTGTTAAGAATAACTGGAGTAAAAATCTTACCCCAAAATATGTCCTTTGAGATCAGGAAATCTGTCTAAATGGCTAATATTTCCTGAACATTTTTTCTACCTGGGCTCTTCTGTCCTATTTATTCTTTACTTGGAATCAAACCTGTACAGAGGGCATGGTCCCAGTCAAGCAATCGTGTTCATGCAGTAATGGTGATGGCAGTGGTGATGAATGAAAGGAGTCTAGTTTTTACTGAACAGTTCCCTCTGGTGTATAATCAGTCCAGCATATTCATCATGGCTTCATTTCATCTCTACTCAACCCTATAAGGCATATATATTAGTATTGCCTTCATGTTACAGATGAGGAAACCAAAGGTGAAGTAAGTTTAATTAATTCAGGGCTTCAGGATTGGCAAGTAGTAAATCTGCTTCTAGTTTCTGTCAATAGCAGGTTCTTATTTGTATCAACTCTTCTGCTGAAAAGTACTTATTAAAATATTTAAAAAGCCATCTAAAATATAAGGAAGAGCTTTAAAAGACACTGTGAAACTCCGAGGACAATTTTCAGATGGAATCCTACAACAGAGGGGAACAGAATGTCAGATCAACAAAGCTTTTTCCTGAAGGCATTTTTCCTATAGCACAGCTGTGAATGACTTGAGGAGCCCTCCTAAGGCACAGGGTCTCAGGTGAGATCTTCCCCAGATCATGCTGGAAACTGGAAGGGCTCACCCTCAGTGTAAGAGCAAGCCAGAGCTAAAGCTGTTACTCCTCCTGGAACTTTTCTGCCTCTGATTTCAGAGCCCTGGTTTAACCAGCATGCTCTACATATAGCCTACATGGAGATGTCACTTAAATAAAAGTCTCCATCAACCTAAAGTCATTGTGCATACTCCATTAATTCTCTGTGTTTCTTCTGATAAAGGAACTTTTCTAAGGGAAAATTTCTTTATCAGAACGGATGCCTGCTTATCTGCTTGCTTTTGACAAGTAGACCCTAGGGTATTGGTTGTAAATAGAGACAATCCTACAATGACTTAACTAAATACAGGCCCTGGGTAAATGCTGAGTGTTGGAAAGTGACTGAAAGGAGAAGAATGTGTTTGTTTACTTGGAGCACAGCCCTAAGATCCATTGTAAACTTTTTATTTCAATCACCACTCCTTCTGTTCTTGTGAAGAATAGACAAGGGTCTTTCCCCCCTACTCTTAAAGCTCAGTACAACAGAGCTTCAGACGCCAATTATTTTTCCTATTATTTAGCTTTATACCTTGGTGACAGGTGTCATGTCAGACAGTAAACCAACTTAGTTTTTTAACTACAAAATGTCCATATTAGATCTTGGGTCAGTGACATGGTCTGTTGGTTGGGTGGGCTGTTTTTTTGATCTTATTTATTTTTTCTTTTTTTGAGACTAGGTCTTGCTATTTTTTTTGCCCATGGAACCACAGGCTCACGTTGCCCAGGGTACAGACTCAAGCAATCCCCAGCCTCAGCTTCCCAGGTAGCTATTACAGGCATGCACCACCATGCCCAGCTATTTTTTGGGACTAGATCTCCCTGTGTTGCTCCAAGCGGGACTCTAACTGCAATCCCTAGCCCCAGCCTCTTCATAGTCTGAAACTTACAGACACACACCACTGTACCCGGCTCTGTTTGATCTTATTTTAAAGGGGAAGTGACAGAGCAGGCACTTTGGCTTCAAGCATGAGAACAGATTTGAATTGGGTAACCTCAGGCCAAAAGCTCCTGGCTCTATAATTCCGAGTAGACTGTAGCTTCTCTCCTGCTCCTGTCAGTTTCAGGGGCCCCCAGAGTGCATTTCCCAATTTTCTCTAATATATATATATTTATTTCTCTAGTATATATACCTATATATAGTATACATATATATACACACACACACACACATATATGTATATTCATTCTCTGGGATAGACCTATCCTAGATCTGTTTGTGCTCACCATTCCTACCTAACCACTGCATCACAAAGGCAATCATTTGTTAGTTTATTACAAAAATAATTAGACTAATGAGAGGTTATTAGACTCTCATCCTTAAGGAGTTCCCCATTTTCTGCCTGAAATCTGCAAACATTATCACTTTTTCTATTTTTCCTTTTTAAAATTATTTTAATTTTTCTGTGCTTTATTTTCTGCTTACAGTTTGTACTGATTTGGTAGTTCCGTGGGCAAATGTTAAGATAGTATATGTCCTGTCAAAATCTTCTGTAGCTGCATCTACTTTGTTCCTTTTTTTCTATACTCTGGATATAGATTTATAGCTGTCAACTGGTGGAATGAAAAAAAGGAAAGAGGGAAGAGTAGAAGAGTTCTTAAAAATAATTTTAGAGAATTTTAGGGCTTTCATGCTTGCTATAAACTCTTGATGGATATGAAAAGTAATAAGATGTGGGGAAGTTATATTGGTAGAACAGTCCATCTATGGAACTTAATAATTAGTTGGTGCTTAGAATCAAATATGCAGGAAACAGCTTCAGTGAGCAGTCAGTGACTACACACCAGCTGTGTACCAGGCACGGTGGTAGGTGGTGATGAATATTCTTTGCCTCTTAAGCCTAGAAAGTAGATGACTACAACAGAGCATAATAATTAAATAGTAATGATACAAACAACACTCTAATGAAGTATAGAAGTAAGAATTTGTAATTCTGCCCAAGGACTAGAAGAGGTTTTACCAAAAAAAAAAAAAAAGTGTGTGTGTATGTGTGTGTGTGTGTGTCCCTTGAACATGGGCCATAAATGAAATGTTCCCCAGAGACCAGGCATCGCCTCTTCAGCTTAATGACTGGAGCCTAGTACCAAGAATCAGCCAGACAAATTACTCTTTTCTAATGGAGCCCTCCAGGCTTACCTCTAGGAATTCTGATTCAGAAAGTTCCTTTATAGTCAGCACCTCAGACAGTTAATTCTGGAATGGTTAATCTGAAGACTGCGTTTTAAGAAATGCTGAACTGATGGTGACTAGGACATGGCTTTTCTGACCTCTAGTTATGGTACAGTTTGGCATACGGGCAGGAATTCTGATTTTGCAGTCTGGC
This sequence comes from Uropsilus gracilis, assembly GCA_004024945.1. Classification (NCBI taxonomy): domain Eukaryota; kingdom Metazoa; phylum Chordata; class Mammalia; order Eulipotyphla; family Talpidae; genus Uropsilus; species Uropsilus gracilis. The sequence continues at coordinate 38,265 of PVHY01002559.1, forward strand.
ATGGGTTTTTGAATGTTCACTTTGTATGCTCAAGCTATAGGCTTGAGCCAGTCACTTAACCTTAATAAGCCTCAGTTTTTACGTCTTTAAACAAAGGCACTAACACCTAACTTTGCAAGACTGTTATTTTAGAAAGTATAATTGATCTAGCCTATGTCTGGCAGATATTAGGTGGTCTTTAAATGCTACTGCTGTCCTTAAATGGTACAAACTAAACCTTTCCATCTCTCATTTTCTTCATCTGTTAAATGAAGATGATAGTATCACCTAATATATGAGTGTTTATGAACCTAAAATGAGACGTGCATGAAAAGTTCTTGAAACAATACTGAAATTCTTCACATGAAAATTCAATAAATGCATGTTGTGATGTTGATAATGATGATATTGATGATAATGATGATGATGACAGTAGTGTTACTCTAACAGTTCCATGTGCATACATCCTAATATCCTATGAACCAACTAGAACTGGCTTATGGAGTTCAATCATGTGTGAACAAGGAACTTGGGAAATGATGTTGTGGAGGATTACAACATAAAAAGAAGTACTGGGACAATGGAATGACCATGTCTATTAGCAGAAGGGAGAAATGGTCACATGACACTTGGCCCTTGGGAAGAATTACTCCTGGTAGGAAAAGGATTTTACAAATTAAAGAAATAAATAAAGGAAGGGGAATAAGACGATCCATCCTGCTACCTCAGGGCAAGGTTTTATTTAATTTTATGGAAAGTGGTCCCAGGAGAAAGTAGCAAATAGGCTGAGGTATCCCAGCAGGTTCAAGTGGAAAGTAGATTACAAAGTCTGGGTCCCAGATAAACTAACTACCTGAGACATAAGACCATGTAACCTCATCTAAAATGGTCTGACACCACTGCTGTATAGCCTGCTTCAGTGGTAGCTCCCCACTTCTGTCTACAGTGAACCAGGTTCTTCAAACCCCAGTTAATCATCACCCTACAGTGTGATGGTGATAGTGGCTGCCAGAACTCCATGAATGGTACAGAGAATAGAATTTTGTCCTGGGCTCGGAGGGTTATGATCTCAGTCTAATCAAGATCAGCTCTGTAACCTTGAGTCACCATTCCTTCTACATGGAACCTCAGTTCTTCCCATACATTTGCTCATGGAATCATTAAAAAAAAAAAAAAAACTGCTGTAGTGTACCTTACTGAAAATCAAATCCTGGAGAAATGGAGAAACCAGACAACACCCACCTAAGTATGAAATGATTCCTGCTGAAGTAGACAGAGTGTATTAGTGATACTGATAGAGGACCACCAATGAAATGGGCCATAAATGGAATGTTCCCTAAGCAGAGACCAGGCATTGTCTCTGTAGTTTAATGACTGGAGCTCTGTGTGTGCGTGCATGCGTGAGTGTGTGTGTGTGTGTGTGTGTGTGTGTTTGTTCATGTGTCTGTCTGTCTGCTTGCTTTTGACAAGTAGACCTTAGGGTATTGGTTGTAAATAGAAACAATCTAAAACAGACCTTCAGACTGTTTCTTGGTTCAACTCAAAAAAGAACATTATAAGTAATAAAATATAGAAGAGTAGATTATTCTGGACAAAGGAATTATGGTTGTTCTTTGTATAATACTTGATCTTTCAACTTTAAACTTGAAATGTTGAAAAAAAAAAAACAACTTGAAATGTTTTCCAAGTCAAAAGTTTAAATCTTAAGAATGAAAGAAATCCTGTTGATCCAGTCTGATCTATCAAAATGAAAATGAGATTTACTGTTATATAATGGGGCAAAGATCTGAATTCAAGTTTCAGTTTATTTACTAGATTAGGACTTGCCTAAATTATTTCACTACTCTGAGCCTCCATATTCCTTATCTGCAAAGTAGGGATAGTGAAGTCTTCCTCATAAGGGTTCTGTGAGGGTCCATTAAGGTTATATATCTTCAAAACAAGCTAACAACCAAACTAAAGTACACAACTTGCGGGGGTAAGTGGGAGCAGTCAGGGAGGGGAAGTGTGGGCAAACCCCAGAAATACAAAGATGTGAAATATACATATATAAATGATTTAAATTTAAAAATATATATCTTAATTTATAATACATAATTATATATACTACACACATACATTAATATAAATGTATGAAATTGCTATTTGTAAAGTGCTGTGCAGATGTTAAAAAAGTTCCCTGCCTTATTGAACTCATGTTAGTGTATGTGTTTCCTCAAATAGCTTATTTCCGCTCACAAGCTCCCTTCTGTTTTCTTATAGCCTGAAAGAATTTCAGGGGAACAGTATGGAATCCATTCTGATGTCTGGAGCTTAGGAATCTCTTTTATGGAGGTATGTTGTTTTTTGCAAATAGATTTTTCTATGAATGCCTGTGCTAATATGTTCTATCAGGAAAAACGATTTAAAAAAAAAAAGTAATTAAACCTCCAGTGTGTTATGTGTATAGAACACAGTTTAACGCAGAAGTCCTTAATTTTGACTTAATTTTGATATCCTTGTAAACAAACTCTTCTGAGGTGCTGCTTCTCACAAATCACCTTTATAAAAGTTACCTGAAATACAGGTTCCTAGACTCCACCCAAGATCAACTAAATTTAAATCTCTAAGAACTGCATTATTAACATATCCCTGGGTCATCCTTTTATGCATTGGGTCTGGAAAACCTGTGTTCTAAGGAAGATTCCAGAAAAATTCCTAGTAATGATAGCCTTTGACTATATAACTTCCAGTGGTAATTACTTTAAAGAATACAACCTTGTTCACATAGAGATATAAATTTTATATGTTTAAAAAGAAAAGAGCCACCTTGTTCCCATATAGTCTTACCATGTGTTGGAGGTGGCCATGATAAGATCTGGGGGAAGACTAGGGGGTAAGTACATACATTTTGAATGTCTTTATTCTTTATAGCTGTATTTAGAATGGACTTTATCCTGTGCACTACATGTAGCCCTGCTAGAACTCTAAGGTTCCCATACAGTGACCATCACCTATAAGGAAATGCATATGAATTATATTAGAAGGACATTGGCTCAATTTACATTTACAATCATGGTGAGTCTGAACATTCACCAGTGCTTCAAGAATCATTTCACACATACTTCAATTCAGGTAAAGAAAAACTTTTTAAGAACTAGAAAGAACTCTTTAAATGTGATTACAGATAGAGTTGTAATCACAGTTTTATCACCTTTTTTGCATCAAATTCTTTTTCTATGATTTTTGTAATGTATGAATACAATTAAATTTCTTTAGACCCAATCCAGCTGTATTATCAGAAGAGGATAAAAATAAAGGTGTTCAGTGTTTATTAAATCATACTCTTCAGCTTTCTCATAAAAGGGCATCTAAGAGGAAATACATTTTGTATGCATCTGCTGAGAAATTAGCAATAATGGTGACAGATCCTCAGAAGTGAGAGAGTCCAGTGGAATCCTGGTGGATTTGTTTGATTGGACTGTTTTAAAGGAAACTAATGTTTTGTTTTGCAGGGCTCAGGCCTTGCTGTTATAGACCTGTTTTTTTGCATCATTATCTTCAGATATGTGCAATAAAAAGTAGATATATTGTACAACACTTATAAATGTGAAGTTATTTACAAATAACATTCTTAGATTGGAAATGATAGACCAAGATGGCACTGCTAATTTTCTTTTGCTACTAATTATAGGTGGTCTTATGTGAGCCACTGTCCCTCACTGGTTCTATTTTCTTCATCTATAAAATAGTGCTCTCTAAGCTCTTTACAGACTAACATTCTGTGGTTCTAAACAGTCTGTCCTTTTCCTTAACTTTGTATAGTAACTCCAGAGTTGTGTGACTTAGACAGTGATATATCCTAGCAAGGCATTATGCACAGTCATAGCAATACTGGGACAGAGCATAGCTAACAGATTTCAGATTACAGTCATACAGAAATACTAGTCTCTCATTCCTTCCACATGCATTTTTGAAGCTCCTGCTGGATAGGCAATGAAGATATGTAAAGAAAAGTCCCTCTAAGTCCTGACTCTCCTGGAGTTGTATTTGGTGAATTGTGAGGTATGAGAACAGAAAACAGAAGGATAATTAAATATATAATCTATCAAGTGGTAATAAATCCCATGGAGAAAAGTATAGTCATCGTTTCTGATGAGATAACCTTTTAGCAGAGACTTGAATGATGTGAAAGGAAGGGACCACCAGACAACAGCAAACAAAGCAGCATTAAGATGGAGCTGTTTGGCACACTTACAGAAAGTAGAGCGATTAGAGTGACTAGCGTGGAGTTAGTGATGGAAAGTAACACATTCAGAGAGAAGCCAGGGGTCAGAGCCTGTATAGCCTCATAGGCCATAGTAAAACTCTAAAGTACATTATCAAAGGATCCCTGGCTCTTCTGTGGAGTACAGCTATTGAGGAGCAAACGCAAAAAGAGTAGCATCAGTGAAGGTAGGTAGACAGGCAAAAGCGTACATATATCCACACAGATAGACATAGATAGATGCCCAGTAAATAAACATTCTAGTGAACATTGAAATACATGTCTGTCAGCATTTTGCTGGTAGGAACGCAAGGGTTATTCAAAGGTGGTGCATAGTAACATAGGGAGGGAGATTTCCACTGATATATTTGGGGGCTTGTTGACCATGTTCATTTATCCTGGAGGCAAACTCTAAGATGGTCTCTGGAAGACTGAAGAAAATAACTCATTGGATATGCGAGGTTGAAGAGGATTAAGATACATAGCACTGTGTGAAAAAGTATCAGTGTTGCATAACAACTGAACATCAGAAGGAATTTATTGATGCATATAATGAAGTGGAGAGTAAAAAAGGGCCAAATGATCAGGGTGAAGGCAGGAAGAATTAGGATTTTCTATGCTAAAATGCATGTGAGGAGCTAGTTGTTAGATCAGGAGAAGGAGATATTATCACAGAACGGAAGTTGCAGTCTGATTACACTCATCAAAATATATAACAATACAGGCCCACATCAAGATAAAAGAAAGAACCCAAAGAAATAATCTCATCTCTCATCTCAAGGAATTAGAAAAAGAACAACAACAACAAAAGCAAACCTAAAGCAAGTAGAAGGAATGAAGTCATTAAAATTAAAAAATAAATGAAATAGAAGTTAAAAAGTTATTCTAAAAGAGCAATGAAACCAGAAGTTGGTTCTTTGAAAAAATAAACAAAATAGACAAATCCCTGTAAGACTCACAAAGGAAAAAGAAGGAACCTCAAATAGGATCATTAATGAAAGAGGAGAAATTGCAACAGCAGAAATACGAAAGATAATAAGAGGTTATCATGAATATTTATATACAAACAAGTTCAACAACCTAGATGAAATGGACAAATTCTTAGAATTATACAACAATCACCCAAGACTGAATAAGGAGGAAATAGAAAATGTGAACAAACTAATTATAAGCAAGGAAATTGAAGCAGCAATTAAAACTCTTCCAAAAGACAAAAGACCAGAAGCAGTTGGTTTTATAAGCAAGTTCTGCCAAACTTTCATAAATGAACTAAAGACCTACTCATAGGAAGCCACGGCCAGGTACAGGGATCATGGTTCGAGTTCCGCTCAGGGCAACACAGCCAGACCTAGTCCCAAAAAAATAGCTGAGCATGGTGGTGTGTGCCTGTAATCCCAGCTACCTGGGAAGCTGAGGCTGGGGATTGCTTGAGTCTGTGGTACCCTGGGCAACAAGAGTCTGCAGTTCCTTGGGCAAAAATAGCGAGACCTAGTCTCCAAAAAAAAAAAATAAATAAATTTAAAAAAATAAAGACCTGCTCAAATGCTCACAAAAAACTGAAAAAGAAGTATTTCCAATTATATTTTATGAGGACAACATCACACTAACACCAAAAACAAAGACAACACAAGAAAAAGAAACTACAAGCCAATCTCCCTAATGAACATGGACATTAAAATCCTCAATAAAAACATAACAAACCTAATCCAACAGTGCCATATGGTTAAAAACCATATGGTCTTACCACTAGACAGAGAGAAAACATTTGATAAAGTTCAACATCTATTTACGCTGAAAGCCCTTGAAAAACTTGGGATAAAGGGAACATATCTCAACGTAATAAAAGTCATATATGAGAAACCCACAAATAGCACCGTTCTCAATAGGGAGAAAATGAAAGTCTTACACTAACATCCAGTACAAGACAAGGATGTCCACTACTATTCAACATCGTTCTAGAAGTCTAGTTAGAGCACTTAGGCAAGAGAAAGACATAAAAGGAATTCACAATAACATTAGGAAAGAAGAGGTAAAACTATCATTATTTGTAGATGATATAATTTATATAGAGAGAACCTGAAAAACTTAGAGGAAAAAAATTAAAACAATAAACCACTTCATTAAGTAGCAAGTTATAAAATAAATACCCAAATTCAGTTGCTTCCCTGTATGCATCAGCCTAAGAGGAAGAAATTAAGAAAACCATACCATATACCATTGTACTAAAAAAATTAAATACTTGGGAATAATCCTAACAGAGGAAGTAAAAGATATATACAAATAAAATTATAAAACACTGTTAAAAGAAATAGAGACACAAAGAAATGGAACGATATGGAAAAATTATAAAACCTTGTTAAAAGAAATAGAGGACACAGAGAAATGGAAAGACATCAATTGGAAGAATCAGCATTATAAAAATGACCAAGCCGGGCATGGTGGTATGTGCCTATAGTCCAAGCACTGTGAGGCAAGAGACCTGGGATCACTTGAGTTCGTGGGTTCAAAACTTCCCTGGGCAACATAGTGAGACATCATCTTGAAAAAACAGCCAGGTGCAGTGATGGGTACCTGTAATCCCAGCTACCTGGAAGGCTGAGGCTGGGGATTGCTTGAGTCCATGGGATCAGGACTACCCCAGGCAACATAGCAAAATCAATCTCAAAATAAAATGAATAGAATTTAAAAAAAAAAACAAAAACAGTTCCTCAAAGCAACTTATAGATTCAGTATAATTCCAACAAAAATCTCAGTGGTGTTCTTCATAGAAATTAAACAATTACTGCTGAAAATCATACGAAATTACAACAGAAAACATGAATAACCAAAGATCTCCTGACTAAAAAGGGGACACATGAGGGTACTACACATCCAAACTTCAAGCTATACTACAGAGCCATAATAATGAAAACAGCATAGTACTGGAACAAAAGCAAGACACAGATTGATGGAATCTAATTGAAAACCAGAAATAAAATCACATATAAATGGTCAACTAATCTATGGCAGAGGAGCAAAAGAATATACACTGGAACAAAGTGTCTTCAACAAATGGTACTAGGAAAACTGGACTGCCACATGCAAAGGAATGAACTAGACTACTGTTTCACACCATGCACTAAAATCAATTCATAATGGATAATGGTTTGGATATAAGACCTGACATCATAAAGTTGTATAAAAGAAAACTTAGGCAAAATGTCATCATAAAGTTGTATAAAAGAAAACTTAGGCAAAATGTTCCATGATCTACCCCTCAGAAACACCTTTGAGAGTTCATCTCCAGAAGCAAGGAAAATATAAATAGCTAGTATTGTATCAAACTAAAAAGCTTTTGTACAGCAAAAGAAACAGTAACCAAAATGAAGAGAGGCACCCTACTAAATGGGAGAAAATATTTGCACATCATACATCTGATATCAAAGATCTACAAAATATACACTACTCAGCAAAACAAAACAACTAACCCAATCAAAAAAAATCCAAAGAAGAAATGCAAATGGCCAACAAGCATATGAAAAAATTGTTAATTGTCACTTGTTGTCAGAGAAATGCAAGTCAAAACCACTATGAGATGCCATCTCACACCTGTGAGCATGGCCCATATTTAATTAAATTAAAAAAAAAAAAAAAAAAAACAAGTAACAAGTGCTGGCACAGATATGGTAAGAAAAGAACCCTAACACTGCTGGTAAGAATGTAAACTTGTCCACTCAATATGGAAAGCTGTATGGAGGTTCCTCAAAACTCTAGGAATGAATCTGTTACATAACCGAGTTAATTCCATCTTAGGAATCTACCCAAAGAATACAAAAATGCTAATTTGAAAGGAAGCCTGAACTCCTATGTTTACTGTAGCATTAGCTGCAATAGTCAAAATATGGAAACATCCTAAATGCCCAAGATGAATACATCGAGAAGACGTGGTTATATACGCAATGGAATACTACTCTGTGATTAAAAAAGATAAACTCATGCTATCTGCGGCAACATGGATGGAGCTGGAAGGGTCAATGCTAATAAATGAAATAAAGTCAAGCAGGAAAAGATAAATATTAAATGGTTTCACTTTGCATGGAATATAAAATAAACAAAGGGTCAAACAAAGACAAGTCTTGAAAACTGACCATATAAGACATACAATAGGAGAGGAAGAGGCAGAGGGGAGGGGAAAGGAGGGAGAAACAAAGGGATGGGGAGAGGGAAAAGAACATAAGGGATATGGTGATGGACTGTGAATGCTTTGGTTGTGGTAGAGCTACCTACAATGACCACATACTTGAGAGAAATCATGTATTTTCCAAAAATTAAATAATTACAAAAAAAAAACAACATTGTCTTCTGAAGCATAGTCAACTTATTCAAAGATGGATTGTTTCTCATCTTTTTATTCTTAGTTTTAAGATAAATTTCCCTTTCAAGATGTGCAATCTGAAGAACAGAAATGTTCACTCATTTGGTACTTACTACTTAAGCCCATATTTTGTGCTAGACCTTGGCGAGTGGAGCACACAAAGCTGAGAAGTGCCTACCTAAGTGACTGTCTATCTGTGCACCAGGAAGAGTGAGAAGATGACAGAGATTTTCCCCACACCCTTCAGCACACTGGAATCTGTAAAACATTTCAGGAAAGATAAGATGTCAATGTTCCTCCTAGTGCCATTTCACTACCTATTTGTGTGGATATCTTCCTCAGAATGTTTTAATCCATTTATTCTCATAGGGTACCTATGGTATTAAAAAAAATAGAGGGAAGATATAGGAAACTAAGTAAAGGATTTTTTTTCCTGGAATTATTTAAGAATCAAATAGAGATAAAGTAGAACTAGTGTTTTAAATCCTTTCTACTTCTTTCTGTAAATCCCCACCCCAATTCCCTAAACTCCTGGTCCACCCCTGAGGTTTGGTGATGCCAGAATCAGAAGGTTGACTTCATTGTTTTGAATTTCTAAAATAACGAGATTCACCCTGGCTTGCCCCCTTATATTGCCTCTTCCCTTGTTAATGTGCTGTCACGGTCCCCATGGGGAGTCATAACAAGGCCTCGCACCACACTTTTTCATCAAATATGATGCTACTTGCCACGGAAATGTACCATTAAAAAAGTCACACCCAGGTGCATTTGTGCCTTAAGCAAAGAATCTTTAATATAAGGCTTTCTTTTATTCAGGGACACAACTGCCCCCATCTCTTTTCAGTTCAGCACCCCTCATTTTGTGGGATAAAAGTAGACTTCTACCAGGATATTGTCAGCTAACTATAGTATTTGAAATAAGTAGAAGTAACATAGAGATGAAAATTATCGTTAAGAAGGGGGGAGATAATACTATCATTCAGCTTGGTTAGAGCTTGGCAGTTTTACTAGAAGAGAGGAATAGAGCCACTTCTATGTTTTTTTATTTATGATTTTCATCTCAGATTCAGAAATGTGTGGTAGTTCTCATATTGGTGTGTTAGGGAACCAAGTAAAGGTCATTACCATATGTATGGGTTCACTTTGTAGCAAGAAAAGAACCCTGTGAAAATTGAACTTCTCAAATCTTTACAACAGGAATCAGTGTAGGAATGCAAAAGAAAAGAACAAAAAACCAAGTATCACCGCCCCCCCCCACACACACACACACAGGGTTACAGAATACCTGAGTTAAAACAAACATGCCACAGATTATTTCTTTGACTTCTAGAAAGTTTGCACTGACTCAGTTGGCTGGGTGATTTTTAACACTCTTCACCCTGATGATTGCTATTCTAGATTTAAGGGCTAACCTTTAAACTTTTTACGAATTTTGATGGTTTTCCTTAATTACTACGGGGTACCTAAAATATTTTAGGGCTCAGTTTTTTAACTCTACTGACTGTTCAGTGCTTACCTCTTCTCCCACAGAGTGGCTTGAGGAGAGAGTCCCACTGTGCTTTTCACTATGTACTCTGTATTCTTTTTTTTTCATTTGAGTCATAAAACAAACATGTAGATGAGACACAAACAGTTATATTTGTAATGCCCAGGATGACACACATCAAGCTTGCCCTGTGATATTCTCACTGAGTGTGCCCTACAAGGACGTGTTCTGGTTTGCAGTTTTATCTGGCCGGTTATTATAAACCTCATTAAAGTTGGTGGTGAGTAATCTGACAAGCTTTTCTATAGGAGTCAGTCTGCAAACCTCATTTTTAGCACATGTATTTTGCTCTTTTCACTTGGGTCCTGGCTTTTCTGCCTTTGTTTGCCTTCTCTCGCTGCCAGTCTCCTGAGTCAGAGACATAGAACAATCTGGCTCAGTGTGCTTGGTTAATTGGAGTGTCATCTAGTCCTCTGAGACCCCCTTCAAGCACGATCACTGTTTTATTGAAGTGGTTTGAATGATGTGTTAAGTGATGAAAGCAGGGTCCATGGCATAGAAAAATGTCTCTAGATAGGTGAAGAACATATTCAGAGAATCACACAAAGTCACTGTCATCAAAGTAACACCATCTTCTGAAAGTATTTCTAGGTTCTTTTGTTTTGACAAAGCGTTTTTCTTGTAAGTTTTAGAATTACCTTGATTAAGTTCAAAGATTTTTATCCAGGGACCACTAGGCTGCTTACTCTACATGGAATATCATTTTTCTCCATTTTCCCAAGATACAGTTTAAATGCCATCCTTCATGACAATAACTCTGATCTCCCCAGTAGAAATTATTTTTTTCTGATCTTTCTTGTGACATATACATTTTCCACTTTGTTTTTTAAACACTTACAGGTATGTCATAGTTTCTTATGGTAGGATTCCAATCTGATTCTCCCAAAATCACACTCTCTAGCCCAAGTCCACTGCCCCAGAAGGTACTCAAGAAATCCATTGGGCTTCATTTTGTCGTACTTTTGGGATGGTTTTAAAGCAGTTTCTGAAAATAGAGATCAGAGTTTAAAGTTCACTGAACCCTTTAAAATAAATTTGTGCTCAAAAATGTTTGCTGAACAGATCACAAATGTTTTGCATGTAACGAAGAACTCTGTTTGCCAGATATCAGGCCTAGATTCAAATTCCACCTTTGATTAAAAACAACAAATTGGATGATTTTATGATAACTTAGATGAACTTAGAAGAAATCATATTAGCAGAAACAAGTCAAAAAGAAAAAGACAAAAACCAGTGGTTTCACTGTTATATGGGACATGGGAAAGATACAAAAAGCCATGAAGAAAAGTCAAAACAAGCCAACAACCAAATTAAAGTACACAACTCGGGCTGGGGGTATTGGACAGGGTAGGAACAGTCATGGAGGGGGAGTGAACTCCACAGATCACAAAGCTGTGGAATTTATATAAATAAAATATTTAATATTGAAAAAATATGTCAATATATTATTTAAATGAACCTGTATATCTAAAGTTTTGGAAGGATATTGAAGATGTTAAAAATATTTACAAAGTAATGTTAATAAAAAAAAATTAACTGCTTAAAAAAAACCAAATTTACACAATGGAATACTACGCATCCATCAAGGAGGAAAAACATATGTCATTTGCAGCAATGTGGATGGAACTAGAAAGACTCATATTAGCAGAAATAAGTCAAAAAGAAAAAGAGAAGTACAGGATGGTCTCACTTATGTGATGGATATAGGGAAAAACAAACAAATAAGAAAAAATGAAAACAACCAATGGGACTAAACCATGGAGCGAGAAAGGAGGAGGGGGATGAAGGTGGGGGAGGTGAGGAGCACAAAAGATCAGGATAGTTAACAAATGTTAGTGAAGTGGGAAAGCCCCAGGGTAAAACAAACAAACAAAACACACATACACACACACACACACACACACACACATTTACCAGATATCGGAAGAGAACAACGGGCCAAACAGCCAACAACTGAACATCAACTTAACCAATCAACAATTTGCAGAAAAATGGGAGATGGAGTGACTGGAGGGGGGACACAGAGGGGGGGTAAGGAGGGAGGAGGAGGGGTCAGTTAATGCACAATTTTGACAAATCAATAAAATGAATTTTAAAAAAAATTCCACCTTGGTCAATATAAACAGTAGGTCCTTAGATCAGTCACTTGATTTCTCTAGGTCTCAGTTTTCTCATCTTTAGATAGGAAACTCTACTTCAGAGCTTCTGCACAAAGGTCACAGTGAGAAAATTAAGCTAGGAAGGAAGGAAACAAACTTCTGATAATTTGGTTAAAGCATATCTCCTCTAGCTTCCAAACTTTAGTGGAGCTTACACTCCACTAAAAATAACCACAAAAGAGTATGTTTTAAAAAGGTATAATAACATAAAAACAAAGGGGAGGGAGACAGTAGCAACCAAATTTTGGGTGTTGGAAAGCAGGTAAACAACCTGGTGGAACTAAGAAAACAGAAACACTCCATCAGCAGTAAAGAATGTAAGAAGCTACCTGGTGTACTGTAGAATAACCAGAAGGCTCAGGAATTGGTAGTACCAAACCTTTGTAATGAGGAGTGAAGGAGAGAAGAAGATTGTGATAAGTCTATGAGCCTCAGGTTATTTCCCTAACTCAGCACCTGCAGGCAGTTGCTCCTCCCCAATTCTAACAAGACTGGGTGTGGAAGTTTTTTTGGAGAAATTAAAATAGGTGATAATTGGCACTATAGAAGACTTCATCCTATAAGTGAGTGGAGAGGCATTAAGTGAAAGTTTGGATTTTAAGTGTTGAGGCTTCCCAGCCTTATTATCACCCCCTATTTTTAGGACACTGGCAGCCACACTTAGCTTTCAGGCAAGAGATTGGAAATCTAATCAAAAAGTTTTAAAGATCCAGACGTTGAGCGTTCTCCAGGGAAATAGCCCAGCTGAATCATGTTGCCTCAGTCTACAAGGTCCACCAGTGAGCACAGTTTTCCCGTCAGGTTTCTAGTGCCTTACCCTCAGCACAGTATTTGTGGAAGGCCCTTATGGTGAGAACAGAGTGGGGAAAGGCAAGTAACTTAGAGGTCCTTGGAAATTATGCAGTGGTGGAAAATACAATTGAACTACAGTAATGTTCTCAAAGGGATAAGAAAAAAGATTGCATGCAAGAAACAAGAATAGTTTGTAAACGCATACACACACACACACAAACTTTAAGAGAAAAACAACAAATATGAGAGAAATGAAAATTAGAACAATGCCAGGAAGTCTACGATATGAAAAACAAGTTCCAGGAAAAAAAAGAAGAGAAAAAAAATGGGAAGAAACCATCGAGAAAGATATGTTTATTTTATTTTATAATGTTGTAAGAAATATTTCAACTAAGAGAGACTGCCCTCTCTTAATTGTCCTATTGTAAATAACAAAAAAATCAAACCTAACTTTTTTTCTAAATATCATATATCAATGCTTTGCCCAGAGAAGTAAATTTTTGTTGGAGAATAGGGAATTATTGAATTCCCTATAGATATCTATATTAGACTTTTTCCCAAGAATTTATTTTCTGTGATAACATTTTCAGACTCAAGGATTGTCATCCTAATTCTTGAACTGTTAAGTGCTTTGGTGCTTTGGATTAACCAGATATGTTGATCTCACTACCAAACAATCAGTCATCATTTTGCTATTTCAAGTGCAACATGAAGATAATTCTTAAGAAGGACATTTGAGGAAGGCAGAATTTATTCATTCCTCAAGAATTACTCAGATATTTATTGAGCATCTTTTTTTCTTGAGACTAGGTCTCGCTCTTTTTACCTGTGGAACCACAGACTCACGTTGCCCAGGGTACCACAGACTCAAGCATTCCCCAGCTTCAGCTTCCCAGGTAGCTGGGATTACATCATTGAGCATCTTTTATGTCCCAAGCACCTTACTAAGTGCTGGATTAACATTGTTAATAAAATAGACATATTCCCTTTCCATGTTGAATTTACAATGTATTGAGAACGGCAGATGATAATAATAGTAAACACTTGTATTTTTAAAGCACGCACTTTCAGTGTTCTACTCTTTTACAAAACACTTTCATTTAACAATGAAACAATTCTGTCAGGTTAACTTTGAGCTGTAAGCTTTGAAGTAACATTCTCATCTGTGTACTGGGTATTTACCATTTGATGGGAATTATGAAGAATTAGCTAGACTTGGTTCCCTCTTCTAAATATACTGAAGAACCCATTCACCTCTCTCTACAAAGAAAAACACCCAGAGACATAGCTGTCTCTAGTGGACTTACAGCTGCAGCTTTGTTTGCCTTTCTCGTCCTCAGTGATTGTGAACCTGGTCAGAGGGGTGACGGATGGTTTCGACTGCCCTATGTGCAGCTGCTGTCAGCTTCTCTAGATAGCAAAGAACTTGGCATTTGGTAGGATTCACTCAAATACCAATACTTTCTTTTTTACATTATTTTTATAATTGTCAATAACTAGAGGTTGAATTTTATTATAACATGTTCAGGTCTCCTGCTCCACCTAGTGAAACGTGTTACCTGTTGATTAGACCTTTCTGCTGAAAACCATCCGAAGGCATAAGGGTCAAAGTTAAAGGGTTCAAAGAGAAAGGGAGTTTCAGTGGGATGTGGTCTGTGAGAGTGAGCAGGAGTGTGGGTGTGGAATCCTTGAAGAATGTTGAAAGAAAGTACATGTAAACCGTTTCTGTCACTCATTCTCCTCCTCCTATTCCCCTTTCTGTAATTCTGTCTTAACTTGAAATTTTCCGTTGTTTTTTTTGTTTAAAATGTTATGTAACTTATTGCAAAAAGGAGTTGTTAAAATGACCTTTGAAAGATGATGGATTAACTAGTTCAGTCCTTTGCAAGGTTTGTGAAGGGATCCAGCTGTCTCAGATTACCATGCCTAAATGTGCATTTTGCAAGGTTGTCAATGATTATAGTGAATGTGAAGCTGGCAGACAGTGAAGTATTTCCTACTGAATGAGTCATTGTCGAGCTTGCTTTGTGTTCAGAGCTATCATGAACAGCCATGAGATTGACAAAACAAGATGGAACAGGTGCTAGCAGTCCCAGCTAAGCATTTTATTATTTTGATGGGTTTCAGACTGATTTTAAAGTTTTTCCAGTAGCACACATCCAAATTGCGTATGCAGGCACACAATTTGGGCTTTTAGAAAAACCATTAAATCAACACAGTCTTAATATGAAGAAACAAAAAATAAAGAGACCACAGGGCAGGCACTTGACATGCCATAATCAGATGTTTTAAGAATTGTCAATAGAGGAAAGGAGAGCTGCTGCTTATGACTGGCAGCTAACAAAAAAAAAAAAAAAAGCCCTTGACCTTCTGTTCAATCATAAAGAATTTTCTAATGCCTAAATCCCCACACTGTTTCTGCTCAACAGAGAAATCTTTGCTTTTAGAGGTACAAATGCCCCATCCCTGGGAACACTGAAGTAGTGACAAGTTTTTTTTTAAAGAAAAATTTTGTAGAAGAAACCAGTGTAAAAGTAGACAAGATGCAGTCATCTGTTCTTTAGTCACTCAGCAAACTTTTCTTGAGTGCCTGTTATGTGGCAACACTCTTGTCAGTGTGGACATTGCTGTGAATGAAACTTGTAAGATCTTTGCTTTCATAGCGCCTGCATTTTAAACATGAGGCTTTGACAGTATTAACTTGTTAGACAGAAATAAACAGTGTTTATTATGAGAGGGTAGCTGAGTGCTATGGATTACTTTTGTGGTGAAATTTAAAATATAAAGGGTCCATTCTTCTAGTGATGTCTCTCGACATCACTACACTAGAAATAAAAGTGTAAAAAAAGTGTATTTAAAATTCTAAATGTGATAATTTTGCCACTGCTACTAACTTTGAAATATCTAGTGGTTAAAAACCACTGCTGGAACTCTATTAATACTCAAATTCAGTGACCAGAAGTTGACTTTAAAAATCTACTTGAAAATCCTGTGGTCTTGGAGACCACATTGTATCCTTTGGTTCTGAAATGAATAATGACAGTGTTAACATTTTGAAACATTTACCTTTTACCTAGGAAAGAGACTTGAGAACTTGTCCAGTCAGATCCTTCCTTTTACCAGTGAGAGTGCTTATGCCCAGAGTTACAGAATTTAGCTGGTACTATGGAAAAGGGCTGGGATCTATGACTTTTCATGTTTTCTATTATCCTTTCTCTAATCCTCACTCTCGATACTTTTTTGCTCAGTGTCATTCAAACAAGAAGGGTGAAAAGAAAACACTTAACAATATCATTTGCTATTCATTACCTCATTGAAGCATCTCCTCATTGTGATAGGAAATGACTAAAAAAAAAAGTCAGTAATATAAGGCATCCAAGATTGTACTACTGCCTTATAACTATCAGACTCCCTATTTTACGAAAAAGGAAATTGAGAGCCAGAGAAATTAAAGGACTTTTCCAGAAAGGCTTAGTGACTTGACTGGGCAGTTTAACTCAGTCTGCTTTTAGAAGTATACCAAGTAGTCTTTAAAAAAAAAAAAAAAAAAAAAAGAAGAGCATATAGTGGTAAATCTGTATGAGTGGGAAATTAGATAAAGGAAAAGACTGGTTTATTGTTACTCTGCTCATCCATCAAGACTGCTTTTCACAGGCTTACTACCTAGCTATCACTGTAACTGATTTAGTTTTACCATATTTTAATATGTATCATTGCTGTTGTTTTTCAGAAGCCAATGCATCTATATAGTTTACAGGAAGCAATTAACCTGAACTCCAGTGTATCTGTTATAGTTGGGTGTAGGTAGGTGAGAATTCCACCTGATCAGTAAATACGTAGTTCTACCTTGTATTGGCAGTAAGAATATAAACTGTTATCAGGAGCTACTTGACTAGGAAAGTTAAGTAAAAGTACAGTGGAAATGCACAGGATGGGCAAATGGGAGGGAACAGTTGACACCAATGTCAGAGAAAGCATTTCAGTTATCTGCTGCTGCGTAATAATCCATCCAAAATGAATGACTTAAAATAGCCATTTATTTAGCCAGTATTCTATGTAATGGCTCAATCATTTCAGGAGCAGTCACAGGTGCCTCTGGTGAAGGTGAAGTCAAAGAGATGAAAGATCCAAGAAGACTTGACCTGCATACACAGTGCTTTGGTGGGGATGGATACTCTAGCCCTCTTCTCTCTCTCTCTGTCTCTGTCTCCCCCCACACACACCCCAGTCTCTAAGGAGCATTAATACAGAGACCAGAAGTGTGAGAATGGACCTGATAATGCTTCTTTGACTTTGAAATGTCTAGAAATAAAAGTGTAAATTAGGTTGCGCTCAAAGACATTTACCCAACCCTGATGTTTGCTCAGGTGTGCACAGCTGCATGACTGGTGAGCGGTCTAGCAGTTTAGAAATGGAGACATCCCCCCCACCCCTCAACTAGGTCTCTCGGGAGTGCTATCATGAATGAAGTTGCCCGCTGTCAGAAGACACGGGTCAAAACTACACAAACATCTTGAAAGTGTATCATTTCTTAATCCTTACAGTGGAGATTAAAGTAGTTATTGAATTAAGCACATGAGGTGGATTTGGAACCATTTAACTCTAATCTTTTTCCCTCTTGCAACCCTTTAGTCTTTAATAAGAAAGAAGCCATCTAAATTAATCATAATGCTTAAATATGTGAAAGTAATTATTCTAAGCAGTCATGTGTAAGAGGGCCTTGTCAATGAAGACACCAACCTCTAATACGGAAGAGTTTGTGGTTTCTGTTTATTACAGAGTTGTCATTAGAAACAGCAGAGCCACATACATACCACCAGGTTAACTAGGTTCTTGGAAAGAGAGAGAAAGTTAGTTTACCATGATTCCTGGTAGTATCATTGAAAACATAAAAGTTTACGACTTACAGTTTCTCTTTAAACAAGTGAATACTAACAGGTATTAGTGACAGAGAAGAACATTAGGAACTGTCACCAGATTGGATGTGAAGCCCTGCCCAGTAATGGTATGGGTGGAGTGATATGAATTTTGTTCTTAAAACTGTCCTCTGAAATTAATTTCCAGAAGAGGAGGGAACAAGTCGAACCAAATCCTGAAAGGTAGTTTGACATTATGTCCTTCTCTTACACCAACTCTGATTCTAGATACAAAAAATGCTTTCAGCTTTGCATTTTGAGTTGTGCAAAAACTTGAACATTCACTTTACTATTAGTAAGTATTTACTTTGATCCATCATGATTGTCCCTTATCTCTCTAATTCAGTCTCTCAATAGATGGAACAGCATCACATATTTTTACAGATATTTCTAAGTGACTTTCTGAGGTTCTGATACATAACTTAGATATTTTAATTCACATTGCTCTGAGTAGATTTTACTGAATGAAATCAGCCTGGAACAGTTAGAGTATCTTCAAAGCTATAAAAAATGGGTCTTTTTAAATGGAGGGGTCTTTTATCCCCCCCCCCTTTTTTTTTACTATAGCCTTGTTGAAATTATATCTCAGTTAAATGACAATGTTCAACAAAAAAATTATGCTACCAGGCTTTTGGTATAATGTAATAGAGATGAATTGATACATGCACACGCACATATGCAAACACATAGGCACATATACATACATATGCATATGTATATTTACACAACTCCTTTTTAAAAGGATAATGATAAAAGTGAAATAGCATTATGGGAGAGGAGGAAGAATTACATGTTTGGGACAGCAGCTTAGAAAGACCAGGCAACGTTTAAAGATTCAAAACAATAGCGTTTAGCATGAAATCTACTTTTTATCATCCTTACCCAGCCTTCAGAATGAAGAAAGACAGTGTCCAGCTGTAGCAGTAGTTTGGTAGCAGGAGAATTAGAAGTAAAGGTACGAGTGCCTGAGGGGTGGGTCATGAATTAATAATTGCTATGTGGCGGATGAGCCCCGTCAGAAGAGCTGAAAATGAGGAAGTTGCCTTGCAGAGCGCTATCAATCACTCAGTGACCATAACTTCCAGTAATTAGTGTATTTTATGGGCCTTTGCTTCAGTGGCTCGAAAGCACATATGCTCCAGTCACAGCTAAACTTTGCCAGAGTAATATTCCAGGAT
Source organism: Uropsilus gracilis (assembly GCA_004024945.1). Lineage (NCBI taxonomy): Eukaryota > Metazoa > Chordata > Mammalia > Eulipotyphla > Talpidae > Uropsilus > Uropsilus gracilis. The sequence continues at coordinate 57,435 of PVHY01002559.1, forward strand.
GATTTATCCTCCTGCTGCACTGGGATATAACCCTATATTAGGTGAAGATTGTGAACTAAGCTGCAATAAAGTGTAAGTTTAGGTACAGTTTGCCCAGGTTGAGACCTCAATGTATCATGCTTCTCAGCATTGGTGGTTAGGCCTCAGCAAGCTATCATTTTTAACAGTGAAACAAATAAAGCAATTAAAGGAACAGCATTAGGATATTGTACTTGTGAATTACTGTTGCCCTCTCCCCATTTAAGTGTCCGTTGTAATAAGCCCATTTCTAATTAAAAAAAAAAAACATGCTATTAAAAACATTTATTTGTAATGCTGTCTTTTCTCTATTATTATTAGTAATCTATAGGATAGAATGTCAGGCCTTTTGAATGATAGAGAAGTACTTGGTTTGTATTTGTGCTACTATGCTTGGACTGCTTAAGTGAAAATAATTTTTTTTTTAATCAGTAGACTGGTGAGGGTGAGTAATTCCTTTTTAAATACTGGCACATGTTAAGAACACTTCTCATAGGAGTTTCACATTTAAACTCTTTCTGTATAAAGAAAACTTGTTATTTGTGGACTCTCAAGAGTGCTTGGCACTTTTTATACAGACATAAATGAGTTATTGGCTGAGGTTCACCCACTGCACTAGACATCCCTCGGGCCTCCGCAGACAGGGTCCTTTGCCAATGCCAAAACATCTGTAGAGCCCAGAGTTCCTAGTAATTTAACAAGCTTTCCCTCCAACCTACAGTATGACCTTGGGCAAATTAATTAAGCTTCTGATGCCTCCATTGGGCCATAATTCTGTTGTGTTAAAGAAATCCTTAGTTGGTAAGAAAGTGTTATGTGAAAAGAAGTATAAATTGAATAAGGGGGAAATATGTATTATTTTAAGAGTGAACTATTTCTCCACCACTTTTAATAATGCTGTCCTTGACTCTCCTTAAATAGAAACCAGTGAGTGATAAGCTAATTTCACTAAGCCTGGGTGGAAAGGTGTACACAGTTTGCTGCTATTGTTACATTTATTATCCCATCTTTAATTTGCAATGTATTATAATATCATACAAGTTAAAACAATAATAGTAAAACAAACTAATTGTCTTTAATTAAAGTGAATTAGGTTTTGATTTTAATATATTTGATGTAGTGAGAACTGATAACATGGAGGGTCCCAAAGGTTATTAGGGCATATTTCTGTTGGGCCTGATGGTGTTAGTAATAACCCTCTTCCTCATAGTTCTAGACATGAACAAATATGTCACTTCATCAGTCTCTGTTACTCGCACTTATGCCCCTCCGCAGGGGTTGCAGATTCCACAAGTTATCAGCTAATGGCGTTATACATTAAAAATTGAAGCTTTCCTCACTCCGAGGCCTTTCAAGGCTTTGTTCTTAAGCCCTAGACACTTTGGAGTGCAGCTGCAAACTATAGGCAGAAGATTAAATTAATTTGTAACTCTTTTTTTTTTTTTTTTTTTGGTCCCGCATTACTAAATCCTCCACATTTAATTGAAACCCTACTTCAAGACGCTTTGTGTTTCTGTGTTCTTTGTTGTCAGTTTAACCTCCGAAGCACTTTAACACTGGTAAATTGCTGTTATATCCTTTGGATTGTTTTTAAACCATTCAGTAAGCGGACAGTGAAATTGATACATGGGAAGAAAAGTAAAATCCTAGGGTAGATTTTGAGGTATTTAATATTTATTATGGTTCTTCAACAGCATAGTTTCAGATGATTTAAACTCTCTCTAGGACTGTGTAAATTGGTCTTGGGATGAAATCTCACCTAGGGAATTTTATGTAATCCAGTAGTTAAGTCTGATTTTTTAAAGTTTCCTATGTCTGAATGTTCCATACTGACTGCTGTACTTCTATGAAATGAAGGTTTAACTGCAGTGCACAATCTAAATGCAAAACCTCTAGATGGAAATTTAACTGTGTAAAATGTGCACAAGGTAATTAAGAACAAATTTTAAATGAACATTTCAGACTATAAAGTCCTCTTTCAGCTAGATCATTGGCTATATTGAAAGTGCTTATTTTCAGTTTACAATTATGCTCAAAAATATAGAATATGTCTAAATTAAGAACAAAAAAAGTGTTCTTCAGTATAATTGTAAATTTAAAACTATTCCTACAAAATTTTTGGTATTCTAAGTAGGCCATTTGATCACAAAATACATAATCTGAATTTGTGTGTGGTTAGCTTTCTGGCTACATTGTGTGTTTTTTCTTTATTATTTATGATTTCATGATATTAAGTAGTGTTAGCAACCCAAGCCATTTTTGTTACTTTGTATATAAGTATCTTCTACACTATTTGTTAAAATACAAATATTTCTATCCCGCATTGGTTACATATCTGGCAGTTGTGATCACACATATTTACAGCACTTAAACTGGTTATTTAAATTATGAAATCCAATATATTCAAATGCTGCTAACTCTAGAGTATTTTGTAGATTAAGATTGGGCAAATCAAATACCAATAAAATGACACTAAGGAACAGTGCTAGTTTTATAGTGAAGTGTTAGTGGTTTACAGTTATTTAAATGTATTCCCAACAGGTAAATGTTTCAAGATATTCCTTTCTGCCTTTTACTTAGTAAATCTCCCACAATGAGCAGAATATTTAGCAGTTTGTTGACTCTTAAGTATTTGGAATTAAAATATTTCTTATTATTAAATAGAATTTTCTTCCTCTCCCATCTCTACCTCCACCCCCCAAAAAAAATAAATAAAGCTTTCCCAAATCTTTTACACTGTGAGTGATATCCTCTGGGAATTGAGAAAGGATGTGGGAGTCGGTTGATGAATTGTCTGCACTTATATGTGCGTCCACATTTTTCAGTGTTTTGTTTTTTCAAACTGGTCTTAAACTGCCCACATTTAAATGCTTCTTTTGTAAAGATGATAAAATGAGCAAAGAATTCTATTGGCTTAGCCCTAATCTGTTTGCTTTGTTGTGATTCTTTTTTTTCTTCTTTACTTTAACTGTTAACCTATTTATAAATCTAAATCTACATACAAAGGTCATTGGTTGGCTGAACTTAAACCATTTTACTCAGTAAATTTAATTAAGAAAATACAGTGCAACTCATAAGCAAATGAGTTTTTTCCTAGTTTTAAACCAAACCACCCTCTTGAGTGCTGATTGCCTTGCCCGACCCCTGGTGATACAGAAACAGGCAAAATTAAAAAGGACATTAAAGCTTCATTAAATCTGAAACACATTTAGTACAGTGACATATCTGCAGGCCATTTCAGAGAAGATTACATACTCTCTTTTGTAAGTTTCCTAATTTATAATACCTTGACAATAAAAACTAGGGAAATGCAAGTAGATTAATAGACCAGTAGGGGTAAAAGATACAGAATGGCCCCAGGTTTGTCTCTGAAATATTCACTCATAGCATATTGTGTTCCCTCTTCCTCATAAAGGTTTGGTGTTTATCTTGATTTTTGACAACCTCATGAAGAACTTGTTCTTCATCCAGCCACGTCAGCTAAGAACCCTTTTCCTTTTTTCCCTTCTCCTAATTGAACTTGATAGAAAGGTTCTAGGCCCTGACTGTATATTTTCTTCTCTTTTGCCATGAGACAAGTAATGTGAAACATGAGCATTGCGGCTGTATTAAATCCAGAAGGACAGGGATATTCATGGAAGGCAACTCCCTCTCCCAGGGTATAAATGCCTGCTTTTGGTGCCAACCTAATAGCACCGCAGCCAGTTTTCATAGGTATGGAATTGGAATCCTGACCTGCTTCTGGAGCAGCCGGGTGGTGACTCTCTCTGAGAGAGGAAATGACTGTGGTGCTGCTCTGGTCATGGACAAGGAGCCATTCTTTGTCCTCTGACTCAAAAGAAATGAGCTCTGCACCATCTCTTATAAGCAGTTCTCCCAGGAATGCAGATGACAGGTAAGACTGAGATTCCACAAGATGTCAGGAAAATACACACAAAGCAAGGCAAGAATGCACCAGTGCCAACTGCCACCTCTTTCCAAGCAGGTTGGCATAGAGATGCTCCCAGCGAACTAGCCTGCCCTGAGTATTGTGTCTGTTCTTTTGCTTGTTAGTATCTCATAAAGCAAGTGAATGGACCATTCTTTGCTCCATAGGGTGGGCTCGGTTGATCAGTGCATATTCCTAAGCTGACTGTAACCTCCCTCGTGATGACTTGGTAATTGAGACTTTGTTGAGTATGAAGAATTCACATTTCCCCCCCCTTACCCCCCTTAAAAAAAAAGAAAGAAGAAAACCCTTCCACTTATCATTGCTTGGTTCTTGAAACTGCCAGAAACTTGGTTACTGTTGACACCTTCCAGGTAGTTTAGATCATAATTATACATAGAGTGGGCAGATTTCTTCACCTCCTAAGATGTGTAGACGGAATTCTTTCCTAGTCCCTAATAACATGTTCAGCTTCTGCCCTGGTGAGCAGCACAGTGCCTGTAGAAGGGCTTGTGATAAATGTTTTAAATGTTGTCTGGTAGTTATTAAGCTGATAGCTTTTGAGATCAAAGATGATCCTCTTCATAGTTGTCTTCAAATGGGAGATATGAAGAACTCATAATGATGGATTTAGTGAGCTGGCAACAGGTCAACTGCCTGTCAGTTCAGCACAGATTGGTGCAAATATCCAATCTACCTCTTGCTGCCATGTTAAACCATAATACTCCTGAATTACCGGGTACACTCTCATTGACTAGAAATACACTGTATTTACACAATGTAAATCAAACTGATGGCCTGCACTGGGAGAGGGAATGGATAGTGGAGAGCTGAGTTTCTTCCCTTCCTAATTAATGACAGAGTAATAACAAATATAATCATCAAAACTGAAAAAAGGATCTTGGTTAATATTCTTACTCGATTTCCTTCAACACATCTTGTGATATTTTTGCTGTTTACCCTTTAAGGGATTAAGACCTTCATAAAATGAAATAATGATAATTTTATAATAATGAAAATCAATAACCTGAGTGTATAAGAAATGGATACAAGGTAGTAAAATTTAGCAGGTGATTCAGAACTCACTTATTTGTACATGTACATATGCATATGTAGACATACGCACATACATACATACAAATGAGCCTTGGTCCTTTGAAAATAGGCATGTTTCATGGATTGCCATTGCTCAACTTGACTCTAAAACTTTGAAAATTAACTTCAACCGTTTCATGTGTAGCCTTTGTAAGAAACAAAATATTTATTATTTGAAAATGGCTTTGGGTTTTGCTAGTACCCATAGTCACTCAAACCTTAATCAACAACTAACTCACATGATCAAAAAACTAAGATGTATAATTTAAGTCCAAGATAAGATGTGATGCAAATAAAATGAAACATGTTTTTCTGTTACTTAAAATGATTACAAAGACAGTTCCAAAGAGGAGTTCAAAAAAAGAGCAGTGTTGGTGCTGTCTTCAGAATAAACATGCCACTTTTCAAGATTAAGATTGTAGTGTAGTAATCTGGATTACATATCCGGTCTTGGGGGTGTTCCCCAGGCAGATCTTGGGGTCAGTTCCTGGGCTTCTACTGTGTGGGAACTTCTTCACTGGTACTCTGGAGTTCAAATCTGTAAAGTGGATTGATTCTCCCTTGAATCCATTCCGACGTCACAATTCCCCATATGTATAAGAAAGGATGTCAGGCCTGGAGATGGGTTGCATTATGAGTACTAAATCTTGCTACTCTTTTCTTTAAATTTGTTATAGTATGTTTGGTAAATTTCATCTTATTTTTGGTCAGTCCTATTCTTGGTTGAGAATTCAGAGGTGAGAAACACATAGCCATTTACCCAAATTGGAAACTATTGGACTCACTTTCCCAAGTTCTGGCTTTAGAACTCTAGTTTTTACTTCCCAGGCGTGAAATGGCCATTTTTCTACTAGTAATAGCTCTTTCCTGCTAGCTATAAATAAAAAAATGGATGAAAAACTTAATAAATAAATAAGAATAATGATAAAACTGCCTATTTCATGTGACCGATTTCCAGCAACCCTACTCTGTACTTATAACTGGAAACTCAACAAAGCTGAGGGCTACAAACAATTGGATGTTCCTATTTTAACAAGAAGAAAAAAAACAAAGTTTCCTGTAGTTAGTTTTATATCTGTCTAGAAGAAATGGTCACATACATGTAAATGTGAATAATTCACAGAGCTGGGACCATTCCTGAGAGAAATTATATATGGGTAATGTGTGGTTGTTAAAATATTTTATCAGGGATACAATGTTGTTCACTGAAAATGTCCATTCTAAATACAACTGTTAGTGTAATTACAGCAATAATTTAGTCTGTACATTCGAGGTTATGAGCTTTTTATATTTGCTAGATATAATTCTGAAAGTTGTCTGTCTTAAGGAGATCTGCCCTGCATGCAAATCTATAACTAGACAAATATTATTTCCTTTCCCAGCTTGCTCTTGGGAGGTTTCCATATCCTCAGGTAAGATTGTTCATTACTGCCGTTTGCCACTGTGACATTCATTCCTATGTATGAAGGTGCAAGGAGCAATTGTGAACATTTGAGCCACATACAAATAAATCTGTCCTGTTAAATTGAAAAGTGATATCTTAAAGGAGTCATTTAGAAGTGTCTATTGATTTTTGATTTTTTTAAACTCCATATTCCCCCCCCCCCACCTTTGTTAACGGTTGAAAGCCATCATTGTGCTCTTCCTTTGTGTGATACCTGAGATAGGTTTTCCCTATCCTCGCCCTGTCCCATGTGCTGGTACTGAGGTTGAGGAAAGGCACAACCTTTTCTTGACACACCATTTAAGCTTTGAGATTCCATTAAAATTATCTGAATTAAGGAATTGAAATTGAAGGGTAAAAATCTCTAATCTAGGTCACTTACTTTTTGCAAAGCAAATACACAGGACCCCAGTTATATGTGGGTGTGATTTTGGAATCTGCCTTCTAAAATATTTCCTCCTTTTCCACGTTTCTAAGAAAGCAAACTATTATAATATCATTGCTGACTATCACCCTTACCATTTCTTTTAAGATTTTTATTATGGAAGGGTGCTATATTTTAAAATATAAATCTATTTTGTGATTTGAAAATGATTCCCCAGTGTGGATGAAGAAATAAGTGAAATGTCTAAAGGGATGAAAAATGAATGGTTTGACTGTTTTCCTCTGGTTGATGCTCACTGTTTTTTCTGGCATCTTGGTCTGTACAGGCCAAAGTGCCTGGAGGCATGTCTGATTTAAAGGTGGTGTTGGTCTCTGCTCTTTAAGCATCTATTAACTTGCTATTATTATGCAAATAAGTGTTGTATTACACATACTAATTTATGCATGGTTAGATTATGCAGATGCATCACAAACATGGTTATTGAATAATAGGATAGGGCTCATTCTCTCTGCCATCTTTATAAGCGGTTTTAAGCAAATACATAGACATTTAAAGACCCTTCGCTCACTAAAATGTCTCATATCCTTTTTCTTTTACAGCTAAAGCCATCAGATAAGAGGAAGAGAATTTGGGGGGCTCAAAGTGCTAGTCTCACTTTTCAAATTGGTAGCCTTCTTTGTTTAAACATAATCTTTT
>PVHY01002559.1:70000-89583 GCA_004024945.1 Uropsilus gracilis
AACATTCCTTTATATATATATAAATATATATATATAAATACTTTTATTTATATTTACTACACAGTAGTAAATTATGCTCTGGATAGAGTATCTATCTCTTAATAGAGTAGAAAACATATGTTTTTAAAACTATTTTTTAAAAATTCAACACTTTCAAATGCTAGTATCAGAATACTAGTGTTTGGACTATTTTATTTGTTTTAAAAATCTTTGACTATGTGTTACTAATTCTAATTTTGACCATTTGAATATTGCTTTATATTCACTGTTAAATTTAGATGTAATTGCCTTGTTTGGGTATTAATATACTAATCATACCTATTATTATACAACTTAGACTTTCAAAATGATACCTTAAAAAAGGCCTTCTTTGAAAAGAAGTATTTGGCATATGTTCTTTGTGGCATGAACTTTTTGAAATTCTGAATATCAAGAATTTTAGTACATCTTAAGCATCCTGCTCTTTTGTGTGAGCTCTCTAATCAGCAATGAAATAGCAGTGATTCAATTACCCCAAACTTCAAGTGCTCAGAATACCCCAAACATTTAATTGACATGAGTTCAAAAAGAGCAACATGCATCTCAATTTTCCCCTAAATATATTTCTAGCGTATGTTTTGGTCCTCACTACTTAGGGTATAGTCATTTAAAAAATACTGATACTTCAAGTCATAAAATCAGACTTTATATACTGTAAAATGCAGAAGTGAAATTTAAGTGCTATGATGTTCACTTATATAAATTTGCTTCTTCCCAGGAAATTTTAAATTGCTCATGTCAAATCTGTGTATCCAGTATCTATGTCATACTTATCAAGAGGTTTCATAGTTTATTTGCTTAGCCTACACCATAGACAGAAAGTGAGTTTCTGGTATATACTTGAAATAGAGCAGAGATGGGAAATAAACCATCTCCCAGGTGTGAAGAGCTTATGTATACATTTACAATTTTCTGTTAAAGATAAATTACTTGTTAATGCTTCCTTTGAGGTATATGAACTTAGTCAGCTAGGTTAGTGATTTACATTACCTTTCATACTAACATATGATACAGATCTCAGTTTAATGTATACTTGTCATTGAGCATTTACCCTGTGTCTGGCATGATGTTTGACCTGTAAGTACAGGAACGAACTGATGTGTTTTCTGCTCTCAATGTCTAGTTTAGTGGACAGAAAAACACTAAGCAAACAAATGGTCGTCAGCCTAAGAGGAACAGTACAGGAGACTGTATTCCCTGGCTTCGAAAGAAGAGGTTAGCCTACCTTGGAGGGATTCTAAAGTAGATAATGCTTGACCTGAAACTCTGGGGCTAGAAGGATGAGAAAGAACTTTGGAGGCATTCTAGTAAAAAGGAAGTTCAACTGGTAAAAGATAATGGTCTAAAACAACATGTTACATTTGATGTTCATCTAGTACGTTAACTCAGCAAGGTACTATTACTGTTATTTTCATTTCCCTAACCATGTAGGAATTCCCAAGATAACTTTTAAAGCCATGGTGTAAGGGATGTAAGAAAGGGGAGGAAAAACACTAAGAGGAGAAAGGAATGTACCAGGTTCGGGAGGGCAAGTGTAGCAAAGACCAGATAAGAAAATGGGCTTGAGAAGTTCATGAATCCTTTTGAAGTGAGTGGGAAATAGTTTGAGGTTAGAAAGCGTTGCATTTTAAGGCCTCTGCCCCAAAGATTTGCTGACATGTATCTCTGAGGCAATTTGACTTGGCATATCATAGGACCTTTTCTAGGCTGCTGGAGGTGGGGGAGAGGATTGTCATGATCACATGAGCTAGTGCCTAAGAGTACACTTTGAAAAATATAAGGCAGTAAACAAGAGCAAGGTAATATCAGTATTATTTATATTTCCAGAAAGTACTTTAGGGATTTACGTATGTAACTCTGAAAATATATGACCATGTCTCACACCCGGTAGGACTGAAATGAATTACTTTTCTGATCCCACAAGAGCCTTTCTTTATAATCTTTTTTTTTTTTTTTGAGTTGTGATTCATCACTCACGATCATAATCCTAATATATGGAATTATATGCAGAATCTAGTCATCCTGTACTTCAGTAATTAAAGACCATGATTCTTTTGTAATTTTTAAATACTCAGTTTAACCCAGAAATAGAATTGAAGTTTATTTTTTTTCTTTTTTTTTTTTTTTTTGCTATTGCAATGGGTCATTTATTTTTTTTTTAATTTTTTTATAATCAAATAGTTTATATATATATATATACATTCCATATCTTTGTAATACCGGGATTCACCCCCCCCCACCCTAGAATTGAAGTTTAAAGGAATGAACTTGGAGCCTAGTATGGCTCTCAGGTGGTGACTGCCATCTTCTCTCCCTTTGGGGCTCTGTGGTCTCCCAGACCTTCCATTTCCCCCTTTGGTTTTATTGGTACTAGCTGCTACTTCTTGGAATCATAGAATAGTTAGATACCTTACAATAGTCTAGTCCAAGTGCTGTACTCTATAAAGTAGGAAGAAAGGGGTCCATAGCCACTAAATGACTCACTCATGAGTACCAGATAATTAACAACAGGGTCAGACTGTTTTCTACTTTGGAGAGATGGGAGAGAGAGACGAGGCGGGAAGAAGTAAGGTGCCCAGAGACTTTGAGCCCAAATGGCCATTCTTACTTTACACACCCATCCACTAAGTACTGCCTCCAACTGGTATGTCTGCAGAGATGGAAATTACTGTCCCAGGATGCTCCATGCCTGCCAGGTAATTACGGATGGGTATGGATCCCTGGGGGGAAGTCCTCTTCAACAGCAGTAGTAGCAGCAACAACAGACAAAGACATCAACTTTTATTGTACTCCAGTGTTTTACTTACCACCGCTTAGTATAGAAAACTTAGGTAGATTTGGGGCTCGGGGCTCGTTGGCATCCAAGTTAAAAAGGGGGCAGACCTGGCCTAGCTTTGTTTGAGCTCAGATTACTTTTTTAGATGTTTAACAATTCTGGATTAATGCCTGGGGGTTTGGGAATTCCTTCTCAACTAAAATGTTAATGATGCTAAGAACCCAGCACTCTTTAGTGCCAATAAAACAGACAGGCTAAGTTCATTGCAAAATCAGTGAGTTGCCTAAAAGGAGCAGAGTGTTGATTCAAATTAGGACTGAAGATTGCCCAGGACTTACTAGGTGAAAAGAAGGTACCAGAGACCACTAGGAGCAAGACAAAGAGGCAGTTGTCTGTTTACCCACAAAACCTATGTGTCATCTCTAAGGAATCATGAGAACCTGTGGCAACCAATTAGAACCAGGTATAGACTCTGATAGACCTATATGCTATCAAGGTCTAAGGTGGCTCCTACTGTGGGAAGAAGGAAATAAAAGTAAGAAATGGGGCGGGGCATGGTGGTGCATGCCTGTAGGTGGCAGCCTAGGAAGCTGCAGCTGGGGCCAGGGATCCCGGTTTGAGTCCCGCCAGGGGCACATAGCGAGACCTAGTCCCAAAAAAATAGCTCAGCATGGTGGCGTGTGCCTATAATCCCAGCTACATGGGAAGCTGAGGCTGGGGATGGCTTGAGTCTCGTACCCCAGGCAATGTGAGCCTGCAGTTCCACAGGCAAAAATAGCAAGACCTAGTCTCAAAAATAAATAAATAAATAATGGAATATTCTTATGAGGACAGGTGCTGTTAACATACAGGCCCAGATGGAGACATACCAAAGTGGATAAAGAAGCTTGCCTTGCTGTGTCTTATTGCTGTTGAGAAACAGGATGCAGAGAACCCTGTTCTGAGTGTGAGGTGACTCTAGTCCCATTTCTGTTTTGGTAAAATACAGTAAACAAGCAAACAAAAAAGTTGCCAGCTAATTGCCCCCTTCCAGCCCCTGCTTTTTGACATCCTTAAGCCTTTGTGGTAACCAGGCAACTATTACTTGATGTGATATTTGTAAAACAAAAAGAAGTACAATAATCTTCAGATGCTAGAGTGTTCTCATTAGGAAAAGATGTCGGTTTGTGCTGTCAGGAGGAGACAACTGACACAAGAGGTGGTGTGGATGGTCAGAAGATGTAAACTCCCCATCACTGCGCAGATTCGAACAAGCCTGGATGACAGGGATGTAATGGAGGGATTCAAGGCTCAGATACAGGTGGGGAACTAGGTCAGACTTAAAAATATTTAAGATGTTCTCAAACCACAGGAGACTGTGATCCTACTTCAACTGGGGCAGACCTCTCTTCAGCCAAACAATTAAAGACTGATAGTTTTTCTGTCATAGCAGAGAGGCAGCTGACAGAAACTTAATCGAGATTAAGTTACTTGTCCAGATTCTGTAATTAATTGGCATAATCATTCACTCATTTTGATTCTCAAATACTCCCATCAGTATGAAACCAAAAAGAGAAGAATACAAGAAAGGACTCATTCTTTTGCTGCCTGAGATTTAAACACTTTGTTTCTTTCAATTGGGCCTACTGTATTACATGGCTGTCAAAAATGGGAGTGCACCTATAGTCTCCATGAGTTTCTACTCAACAGTGCCCGGGGTCCCGAACAAAATGAGCTGACTTAGTCGTCCCAAAAGTATGTGTTCAGGTGTAGATGTCATACTTCCTGAGGAACATACGCACATGGTGCTACATGCAGAGAATGGTGATTGTACTGATAGGGAATGGGATTGTAACTGAACGGAAAACCCAGTTCACCATCGCCTCACTAGAAGAGAGGTGAACTGACTGCAGAGGGAATGGCATAACTGAAACGCTTGTTATTGCTGGTTTTAGGTAGAACTTGTGCCAACAAGTCACCTTGGGCTCTATTCTTAGTACTCACTCCTGCCTTTACAGACCTGTCTGTAAAGAATGTCTGTTAGGGTTTATGGAATGACCTGCTTTGCACTTGAGATGGGAAAGGCCAGTCTTTTCTTGCCCACAGGAAACAAGAGGTCCTAGGTGTCAGTGTGATTCAATCCATTTAACTATGTGCTTTCCCTATTGAAAAGAGCCTTCCCCTTAGGTAAGATTTGGTGGGTTACATTTTTGGTTCTGGAAACGCTGTTACCAATCATTTATCTGGATAATTTCTGACATTCCTGGATACCAAAATATAACCTGTCCAAGATTTATACACTTTCTCTATAAAAAGTAGAAAGGAAGGTTCTACTTTGGGATAGGGGAAATTTGTATGTACACATCAGAGATTTAGATGGTGCTGGCTAGTTTAAGCCTGACCACATGCCCACTCCTAAATCTGGGGGTGAAGTTATTTTCCCATGAATCACATGAGCTGCTCAGGGATAGAGGAATGTTCTCCAAGTGTCATTACTAATGAAAGGAAAGGCAACCTATCATAGCAAATTATCAGAATAAGAAAATAGGGCGTTTATTTGGGAAAGAAATCATTATGGACATATGACAGCTATTCAAATATGTGAAGAGCTGGGATTAAACTTAATTACTCCAACTCCAGACCATGAACACATCTTTTATTATTTTTCTTTTTTGAGGTAAGATTGACTTTCAACAATGTAAATGATTTAGGAGTACAGGCTCATAACTCTTCAGATGTGTCTGGTGACATCCACTGCACATCACCCACAACTTTCCTCCATAGTCCACTGGACTCCCTACCTCCCTTACTCCTCACTCTCCACACTCCCCCTCTATAGCCTTAATTTACAGGCAGATTTCTGAGTTTTGATTTAGTTTAGTTTTATCTGATTCTTTGTTTTGAGTGAAATCACTGGTATTTGTTTTTCTATTTCTGACTTTGCTTAACATATGAGTGAAATCACTGGTGTTTATTTTTCTATTTCTGACTTACTTTGCTTAATATAACCCCCTCCAGTTCCATATATATATTATATATATAATATATATTATATACATAAAATTGAGTAGTATTCCCTTATGCATATGTTACTACTCATTTGTTGTTGGACACTTAGATTGTTTGTAACCTTAACTGTTGTAGACATTGTTGCAGTGAACAGAAGTTTGCATATCCCTTCTAATTTGTGTTGGTTTTTATTATTGTTCACATAGATACCTTGGAGTGGCATTGCTAGATCATTTAGTAGCTCTGTTTTTAATATTTTGAGAAATTCCCACTCTGTTTTCTAAAGGCTGGATAATCTACATCCCCACCAATAGCATATGAGGGTTCCATTTTCTCTGCACCTTCACCAACACTTGTGTCTGGTCTTTGTGATCTGGTCTTAAATGGTGTGGTGTGATGGCTTCTCATGAGGATTTTGATTTCGATTTCCCTGATGGTGATGAACATTTTTTCATGCACCCATTGGCCACCTCTATGTCTACTTTGGAGTAGTGTCCATTTAACTCTTGTCCCCATTTTTTGGTTGGATTAGTTTTTTTCTTATTGAGTTGTATGTGTTCTTTAGATATTAGCCCACTGTAGGATATATGTTGTGCAAGTTTTTTCCCCTTTTGATAGGATATTTTATTGTTGTAGTGATATTTTTGTTTGTTTGTTTGTTTGTTTTCTCTCTCTCTCTGTGAGGAAGCTTTTTAGTTTAATATAGTCTTATTTATTTTTGATTTTGTTTTCCTTCCTGTTGGAATCAAGTCCCCAAAAATATTCCTGAAGTTCATGTTATGGAGTGTTTCATCTGTGTTTTATTCTTTCAGGTCTTCCATCTAATTCTTTGATTCATTTTGAGTTAATTTTTGTGTTTGGTGTAAGATTGTGATCCAGTTTGATTTTTTTTTTTTTTTTTTTTTGAGACTAGGTCTTGCTATTTTTGTCCATGGAACCACAGGCTCTCGTTGCCCGGGGTACCACAGACTCAAGCAATCCCCAGCCTTAGCTTCCCAGGGTAGCTGGGGTTACAGGCACACACCACCACACCCAGCTATTTTTTTTGAGAGGGGGAGGAACTAGATCTCACTATGATGCCCCTGGCGGAACTCGAACCACAATCCCCAGCCCCAGCTGTGCTCCATAGGCTGTAGCTTACAGGCATGTGCCATCATGCCTGGCTCAATTTGATTCTATTCATGTTTTCCCAATGTCAGTGGTTGAAGAGACTTTCCTTTCTCCATTGTATACTCTTACATCCTTACTCATAAATTAACTATCTGTTTAAGTGTGGGTTTATTTCTAGGTTCTCAACTCTGTCCCATTGATGAGTATAACTTTATAGTATAATTGAAGGTCTGGTAGTGTGATACCTTGGTTCTTTTTTGATGCAGATTGTTTTGGCTGTTGGGGAGGGGTCTTTTGTGGTCCCATATTTATTTTAGCAATGTTTGTTGTGTTTCTTTGAAGATTTGAAACTTTGGTAGGGATTGTATTGAATTGTGTCTTGCTTTGGGTAAAATGGTTACTTTTACAATGGTAATGCTTCCAATCTATGAACAAGAATATTTTTCCATTTCTTTGTGTCTTCCTCTGTTTCTTTTAATACTGTCATTTGGTTTTTGTTGTAATACCTTTCACCCCTTTGCTAAGTTTATTACTAAATATATAATTCTTTTTGATGTGATTATAAGTGGGACTGTTTTCTTAAATTTTTTCTCATCTAGTTTGTTGTTTATATATAGGAATATGACAGTTAATTTTACACTGTTTTTGTAGCTTGCCACTTCACTGTACAGACTTATTGTTTCTAATAATTTTTAGTTGTGTCTTTAGGATTTTCTGTGTCTATGTTTTCTGCAAATAGTGATTATTTTGCTTCCTTTCCTATTTGGATTCCGTGTTAAAAGATTTTTTTTTCTTCTGGGTACATCTAAATAAGATTTATTTGGACTCTAAGAAAAACTTTAACAGTTTAAGCTATCCAAATGAAGTCATTGATATCCCATCATTGGCTATCTAATAGGAAAGTCAAGATGCCTGTCTTTCAGGGATATTATAAAGTGAATTTCTACACCTAGTAAAGAATTGGACTAACTGGCCTCTAACATATTTTGGATTCTTTGACATGTGAAGATTTGATTTTATTTATTTTAATTTTTTTCTTATTTAAAAGTTTCAAACACCACTGGAATGGCAAACATCAAATCCAGTGTACTGATTATTTCTGGGAATGTATAATGGGAAATAGGATAGAAGAGATATCCACAGAGAATGTCAACTATCTCTGTGATGGTTGTTTTTTTCCTTTTTATTTAAATTTTTTAATTTGCATATATGTGTATTTATATTTATATTACATTATTGCATTATTGTGTACCCCGGGGCTTTCCCACTTCGCTAGCACCTGTTAACCAGTCTAATCTTTTGTGCCCTTCACCTCCCCCACCTTCTTCCCCCTCCTCCCTCACTCCATTGTTCAGTCCCATTGGTTGTTTTTATTTTTTCTTATTCATTTGTTTTTCCCTATATCCATCATATAAGTGAGACCATCCTGTATTTCTCTTTTTCTTTTTGGCTTATTTCTGCTATTATGAGTCTAGTTTCCATCCATGTTGCTGTGAATGACATGTGTTGTTGATGCATAGTATTCCATCATGTACATATACACATTCTTTTTAGCCAATCATCTGTTTTGGGGCATTTGGTTTGTTTCCAAATCTTGGCAATTGTAAACAGAACTGCAATAAACATGCGCATACAGGTGTCCTTTTGAGTTAGTGTTTTCATGTCTTCTGGGTAGATTCCTAGTAGTGGGATTGCTGGGTCAAATGGTAAGTCTACTTTCAATTGTTTGAGGGTCCTCCACATAGTTTTCCATAGTGACTGGACCAGTTTGCACTCCTATCAGCAGTGTAAGAGAGTTCCTTTTTCTCCAACATGTGGAGATTTTAAATTCAGACACAAACTAAATGATAGCTCCAAGAAAACCCTCTCAGACATTTGACACCTTAAAAAAAAAAAAAAAAAACCTTTGCTTTAGTCAACTTATTTAACCATGAAGAATAGAATGGTCAATAGGCCTTTTTCAGAAAAAAATAACACCTTCCTTAATACCTGCCTCCCATACACCGATTGGCTCATAGTGTTAACCTGGATTATGGTTTAAGATCACCTTTTGTTAGATGAAGAAAAAAAGTTTGATAAAGCAAATGTCTAAACTCTTCAAAAGGGAAGTACCTAATTGTACTCCATGATCAGCCTTATACCATTAAGGAAAGATTAGTTTTGTAATTTCCATTGATCATTTTGAATTGTTCTGAGGTTTTCTCACAATATCCAGGCCTAAATATTAAAACTTACATTGGCCCATGATTTAGTGTGGCTCCTGTGCACCTACGTGGAATGAGACATGAGCTATGTCAATTTTAAATATATACAGGATAGATACAAGAGTATATGCTGGCATTGAAGTCCTTTTTTTCTTTCCTGCTCATTCACTAGCAGAGCAGGCAAATGAATAATGTTTCACCATACCTTGATGCTCCAACTGTTGTATTTTGTGTGAAAATGAATTGTCCTTGATACTCGGTAAGCTGTAAGAGCCACGTGATCCAATTTATGACTGTGATGATTTTCTGTCTCGTCCCCTCTGATCTGTGCCCTCCTCTAAGAATCTAAGAGCCTTTCTATCCCACCTAGTTCTTTGTTCAACTCAGGGATGTCTCATTTTAGCTTTTTTAAACTGGTTACTCCCAAAGGTAGCACCCCAACTGGAGTTTGAGATGTGAAGCAAAGAATGGATTTGAAAATGTGAGAATCTAGTGACTTTCTTATATCCTATGAATAGCTCCCTGCTAAATCCTCTTATGTTTTATCTTTGTTTTAAGTTATTGTTTGTTTTTAAAGTAAGTCTTATGAATTACCGTTTTTTTGCATTTTGTTCTGTACCAAATAGGCTTTCTAATAGGTTAGGCTTGATAAGAACTTGAACAAGGACAGAGGGCTGATGGGAGGGAAGATCGGATACCACAAAGGAATTATGTTTGTTCTTTTTTATGACTAGGAATAATATATTTATTCATTTATTTTATATCTTAATACATTTTGTAAATTTTGTTCTGTTACTTTATTTTAAATAGTTATTTGGGAACTTTTGCTTTAAGTTAGTGATACTAAGCAATCTGTAGTCAACTTGTGGTCATGTGTACATGCTTTTTTGCCTCACTGGAGACCTTTTGAAATTTGGAGCTTTTGTTTTTGCGATTTGGGAACTTAGTTAAAATGGATTAGTGTGTGTTGGGTTTCAGTGTGAGGTTCTTGGGTTCCTCTAAAAATGAATTCAGGAAGGAACCGAAATATCCCAAAACAAATGACTGGATGAAAAAGATGTGGTATATATACACAATGGGATATTACTCATCAATCAAAAATGACAAATTAGATAATTTTATGATAGCATGGATGGACTTAGAAGAAATCATATTAGCAGAAACAAGTCAAAAAGAAAAAGAAACCAAATTGTTTCACTATTATATGGAACATGGGAAAGATAAACAAAAAGCCTTGAAGAAAAGTCAAAAACAAGCCAACAACCAAATTGATGTACACAACCCGGGACAGAGGGCCGGGACAGGGTGGGAACTGTCAGGGAGGGTGGAGGGAGTGAACCCCGGAGGTCACAAATATGTGAAATTTATATATAAATAAATTATTTAATTAAATAAAAATAAAACAACAAAAAGGAAAATAAAATAAAAAATAAAAATGAATTCAACAGCCTCCCATTTAGCAGCACACAGCAAGATTATTAAATAAGAAGACATTAGCATAGACACAAACAGTTAAGGAGTTTGTGACACATGGCAAGTTGTTTCAAAAAGGGGAATGCTCGTGGCCACGTAGCAAGACCTGGTTCCAAAAAAATAGCTGGGCATGGTGGCACGCGTCTGTAATCCCAGCTACGTGGGAAGCTGAAGCTAGGGATCGCTTGAGTCCATGGTACCCTGGGCAACGTGAGCACAGGCAAAAATAGTGAGACCTAGTCTCAAAAAGTGGGGGGAGGAGGATGCCTTCATAGATGTAGACACAAGTAAGCAAAGAGCTGCATTTTGTATCTTTATGCATTGTCCTTTTGGTGGCATTTATTCCTCTGTGGAATTTCACCACTTTGTGTAATTTATTGCTTTGTGGTTTGATTGGGTTGATTTTCTGTAGCAGCTGATAATTCTTGCTTCCACCTTCAATTCCTGGCCTTGTAAAATTTCCATAACAGGATAAGGACTCATTCATCCTCCCTACCCATATCGCAGGTTAATTTTCACCTTCTTCCATCAAGCCCCCAACTATATCTGGCCCAAAATATTCTGGAGAATTGAGGGGGAGAGGTTATCTTTCGTAACTGCTTCAGTCTGGAATGGGGCATATGAAAGGAGGCTGGAATATGTTTTCTTGGATGCTAGTTTCTGAACTGGCTGCTGAATAAATTGTTGCTTTGGTTCTGGAAGGTGTAGGCAGTTCCAAGGAGTGGGATGTTTGAGCCATCTATTTTTCCTCTTGGAGGAGGAATTCCTCATAGAGGCCTCTAAATGAGAAGAAACAAGTTTGACAATGAAATCAAGTTGCATGATTCAAAAAGAATGAGAAATGTAGTGGCTAATGCTTGCCAGGAAAGGCAGTATCCTTGGAAAGACCCTGTTGTAGATCTCCCCAAGGGAGGAACTTTTCTCTCAGTCAGATGGCTCATTGAAATTTTCTTGTGTTGGATATTACATTTTCTTGTGTTGGACATTGTGTAATGTAATGTCCAACACAAGACGCCGGTTAATATAAAAGCAATATTCCTCCTCTAAATAAAGGCACATTCCCTTTGGGAAACTGTAAGTATGTAACTATTAGGAATGTCTTATGGCAAAATCTTTCAAGGCCTTTATTGATGGAGGAGAGGAAAAGAGTAAATAGAAATTAAAGGAAGATAGAAAAATTGGTTGTAGAGTCTGGAGAGCTATTTTTGTTAGCACAGCATTCTGTTTGTCAAGCAAGACAGGGGGAAATCTTTGTTGCTGCAAAATGGAGAGTACCCTACTAGAATGTAGAATATGGGGCATTCCTAAGTTTTAACACACAGCACAGTACCAGATAAAATGAATGCCAGTACCAGTTTTTCTTCGAGTGAAAATAATAAAATCATGGTGCCTGAATGAACAGCTCAGCATTGAAGGAGTCTTTCAGCACCTCTAATTTATCCAATCACCTTCAGGACAAATACCCTGAACCCAGTGAAAGGAAGGAGTTTCTGAGACCATGGGGATCTGACTGGAATTCCAAGGGTCTTTCTGTCTCTGACGTTTTTCCATTTCCCCGCATAGTCAGGCATACTACGTCCAGACTAGTTTCGCACTGTAACCTTGGATGTTACTCCTTTTGAATCTCAGCTTCCCTAACAACAAAATTAATAGATTGAAGTAAGTCTTCTCTGAGATTGCTCCCATTTTTAAAATTCTTTTAGTCATTATTTTTCATTTAGAAGATGAAAGTCTCAGTTCACCACAATCTCTGTGCTATGTGACTAAGTTTATAGCTTAAGCATCTAATTTAAAAGGTTTCTGCAAAATAACTAGTGTTCCGAAGATGTGAAGTTTTTATTTTTTATTTTATTTTTTCAGATGTGAAGATTTTAAAAATCATTCAGAATCAAAAGTGAGAATGTTATGCCAATGGTGCCATACATACATAAACAATTTTCCTTAAAAATTCCAACCACGTGATTTAATTTTATGCTTTTTTTTTCTATTTAAGAGAAAATAATACAAGCTTGGAAAGCAGTAAATATGTAACAAGAAAATTTGTCAACTGCTATTGGAAGATCTGACCTAGGTCACACATAAATCTCTCAGACAAGAGCTGCAGGGCAAGTCATAATTTCAGAGAGTAAAGGAGAAAATGAAAGCTATAGCTGGTCTTCTCTAAATTATATAGGTGGATTCATTTTTGTTTTCTGATTGTGCTTTCTGAATATAATGTAAAAAGACTGGTAGCAAATTCTGTTTTTACCTCTCTACATAAAAGGTGCCTCAATGAAATGGAAGCTTTCTAATGGGAGGCTTCCAGAGTTACTTTATTTCACCAAAGTCGTCAGCTAAATAAATAGTTGGCATCCCTACTAGACTTTTGGAGTGGTGGTTACCATTCATTCCTTAATAATTTTCTAAAGTCATAAGTTAGAGGAGCTTTTCTAATTGCTACTTCTATGGTCCTTGCAAGGAAATATATGGTAACTATTACTGCAGTAATATCCTAAGACCTGATGCTTATAGCTGCCTCTTAGGAATTTGTTCTTCCCTGGTGAAACAGATATGTGTTACTTTTGAACAAGGCATAACTATCCCCTGTTAATGTGCCTTAAAGACTTGTATCTAACAGCTGTCTCAAAATGCTGCTTTGTCTAGAGACTGGTTAGCAAAGCACATGACTGAAGCAATTACTGTTCTGAAACAGACAGTTCAACACAAGCAAAACTAGCAGGAATGGGGACTTGTTGGACAAGTTAGTTATAAACAGCGTTTCATATGTAGTGAGGTCCAGGCAGCACATCAGCCCTAACAATATTATGGTGTTCCTCTGAACCCAACTCCCACAGCTGAGCATTTGGAAGGCAGACCTAGAATAGAAAGAGGCATTTTATATTGAGTACCCTTAGCGCCTCTTTTAATGTGCTATAAAATAAAACTAGGGGCTTCTCTTTTTCATGAACTGTGTGCAAAAACCAAGGCAATGACTAGAGGTTGACTTTGTTTGGCTCTGTTTTATGGTGGCTGTGCCTATACAGTAATGTGATCTTGAAAAAGGTAAACAACAAAGAGTTTAGCGGTGAAAAATATGCCTAATATAAATAGAGTCGAGTACATGGCAGTTCAGAATTCGAAAAATATGACTGGCATTAAATTTTCTGGTGGAATTAACAGAGGAACAGAATAAAGCCTTTAAGGCAATATATTTGAGACAGAGAAAGGAGATAATACATCTAACTCTAGGGTCTATGTGGCATTCATATAAAGAAAAGCACAGTAGCTTTATTTAATTGAGAAAATGAATCAATTACAATGATGTTGTATCATCAAATTCATGTGAAATAGGAGATATAAGTCACCACATTGTATAACAATGTTAAAAAGTAATTGAGTATCTTAAGCATTTTGAATCAATTTCAGGTACTGGCACTGCTACCTTAATACAAAATTTATGAAGATGATTTCATATAATATGTTGCTATCAAAACTGTATAATAAAATCTGGTAATAATGTCTTTCTTTAAAAATCTGGGCAAAACAGTATGGTTATAAGAAAATAAAAAACAGTTTGATGTGACTGCTTCTCCCATCTTATAGTAAAAAGCAAGCATTAAAGTAGTAGAATTTTAAGTTTTCTTAAAACTCACTTTTAAGCTGCAGAATTGAGAAGGTGGAGATCTTCTCTAAGATTTTGGTTCATGAAGAAAATTTTTTCCATCAGTTTGTTTCACACAATCACATAGTACTAGGAACACTGTCCACTCCTGAATTCATTTTTGAGCAGCCCTTGTTTGCTACATTTTCTTCAGACAATGTTATAATCCCCAGCTATTGGAAATTTATGAAAATAGTCTCTTGATGTAAAAAATGGATGTCTAATTTGTTGTTCATTACAAGTAACCCTCCTGTTGAAGTAGATACATCTCAACAAGGGAAATCTTAGCATGCACTTGAAAATAATAAAAGCAGGCACCACAAAGTTACCATTGTTATCATAAGAGAAGTTAACTGTACTTTCCAAGATTTTTTTTTTTCTTTTGAGACTAGGTCTTGCTTTGTTGCCCGGGGAACCTCAGGCTCATGTTGCCCAGGGTACCACAGACTCAAGTGATCCTAGGCAGCTAGGATTACAGGCATGTACCACCATGCCCAACTATTTTTTGAGACTAGGTCTCGCTGTGTTGCCCTGGGTGGGTCTTGAACCCATGGACTCAAGCAATTCCTAGCCCCGGGCTCTCTTCTGTAGGCTGTGATTAAAGGCACGTGCCACCGTGCCCGGCCAAGATTTTTTTATAGGTGATATATCTTGTTACCAGAATCCTAACCATTGCAGGGTGGTGGTTAACAGCTCTTTCTTTTTCATATAAATGTTGATGTGTAGAGCCTTTCCCAGGACTATGCATTGACTAGTGAAGTAGCAGAGTAGCAATAATTCAGCTCAATGTTAAGTAGAACTGTGAACTAGACCTTATAAAGAGCCAGTCATCCTGGGACAGAGGTTTCAAGGAGTGGTGACTGGCGATGGGGAGCCGAAGTGCCAAAAGCAGCAAAGAGTGTTTAGACAATAAATGGGAAAGTGCTTTTTCAAACAGTCAAGCGCTAGGCTCTTAATCAGCCATAAGGATGCAAAAGAAATACAGAATTATAGCTTCTGCCCTTGAAAAGCTTACAGTTAGTTTATTTGAAAAGAATCCACAAGCCAATTTTACTATGCCAAATATAAATATAAGCAAATCAAATTGTTTTTAAATAATGTTCTAATTGTAGGTAGATAGAATACCCATGCTGGAGAGAAAGGTGCTCTGGAGAAACCCCAGCATAACCACAACCTGTTCCATGACCTTGGGCCTGCCTCATCTTCTGCAAGGCCTTGGTTTCCCATCTGAGAATAGAGGTGATCATCCCTGCTGACCTCAGTAGTGGTTATGCAGATAAAATGAGAACCAGCATGCGAAAAAACTTTTTTTTTTGGAGACTAGGTCTCCCTATGTTGCCCGGGGTACTGCAGACTCAAGTAATCCCCAGCCTCAGCTTCCCAGGCAGCTGGGATTACAGGCGCCTGCCATAGAACCCGGCTGCTTTTTTGAGACCAAGTCTCACTATGTTTCCTGGGGTAATCTCGAACCCACACACTCAAGCCATTCCAAGCCTCTTGCCTCCCAGCGTTTGGACAAAAGGTGCACACCACCATGCCTGGCTTGAAAAAACTGTTAGTAGAAAGACCATTAAAAACAAACAAGGAAGGGAGTATTATTATCATCCCCAATATCTTACCAGTTAGTGAGAGCTCAGATATCCCAACTGACCCAATTGGACAATGACCCACCAGTAGTCATATTTGTTTTCTAAAATTTTCCTTCTTAGGAAATTGAATACCTAGAACTCAATTTGCATTGAGTTTGTAATAACTGCAGGCATTTGGGGGGAGGGAGGGAAAGGGCATTGAAGTGTTTAATACTTTAATTACTAAGTGGATGTTTTATTAATTTGGTGTCACATTTTAGTAACTTTCTAAAGGATACTATTTATTGGTGTTAGATATGTGTGCAGCCCACCTTCAGCATGTTGATGAGGAACAACAGTCCTACTTGGCTGTTCTCATTTGCTGAAAAGCAGTGTTAAAACTTGCATGAATTTAATTTTCCCAGAGAGCTGTTACTGCCCTGGAAACAAGCTAAAGGAACTTTGGAAAAAGTGGAGTCTTTACCCCACTCCTGAGTTAGAGGCAAATACTTCAACCACATAATTAAAGTTTTCTTCACAAAATAGGGGATTGTGAGCAGATACTGGCAGGAATCCAAAATTCTAATTTCTGACTATGATTTAATTTCAATTTTAAATAAATCGGTTTTTAATTTAAAAAGAGTGAGCTTCATAACATTAGCAATGATTGCAACATTAAGCCCAGTGTTCACAATCTAGCAATATAAAACATTATTTATATCTGAATCGTAAACAGCCTTTTGAAATGGATTATGGTTTTTCTCCCTATTCTAATACAACCTGGAGGGTACTAAAAAGTGTTGTGTGAAATTAACATTCTGCTGACTTTCGCCTATAAATGAGAAGCGAGCTATTAACATTTGTGTATTTTCATTATGTAAATTGTGTTAACACATGCCCACAAATTGCCACCAGCAATGCAATAATTTTCTCTCAGTGATCATAATGTGTCCAAGTGAGTCATTTTGATTATGACATGCTAATTACATATTGCCTTTTTTCAGATTCAGAAAAACCAGGGATCTTTAATGGTAAGCTTTATGAGTTCAGAAAAAAATTCACTTTTCTTTTTCCTGATGGCTGCTTCCTTTGCATGCTTGAATGCCTTGTTTTAAACTTAGCAAATTGCATTTTGAAGAAAATGCAAACCTTTAACTGCCTGTATTAGATTAGGTACCATTAGAAATAATAGAACATCCTGAGCATCAATGTTTTTATAAGAGTTTGCTGTTGTTGATTAATCTTGCTATATTTTATTGCATTAATGATTTTTTCTTTCCACTCCACTGTAAAGATATTGCATAGAGGCTAATACTTTTTTCTCTCTTCTTTCCTATTGCAGCCTCTCCAGCTTCTGCAGTGCATTGTTGATGAGGTGAGGCATCGTCTTATGTGCTTTCACTCCTAAAGTCATTCCTAATGGTGTGGAAAGCTTATATTTTGTTTCCTAATGAAGCACAATGCCCAACATCCTCGGAGCAAGTTGTGTTGTATGGCTCTGCGCTGTGTGTTACGTGAACTCGCCTTGTCCTGAACCCTGCTCTTCCAATTCTGGCGCAGAATCCATGCCAAAGCAGACTGTCCCACAGGCTGGTCCCTGGAGGTAGCAGAGGCCCTAAAGATAAAACATGATAATATTAATTCATCCCCTCTTTGACCAGATGGGGATAGAGTTGGAAATAAAGGTGGTGTCATTTTTTTCCATAACTGATATTTAAAGTCATTCAATAGGCGGGGGTCAGAGTTGAACAGCAAACATAAACTGGGTAAAATTTGTCATCCTTGCTTTACTTACCCAGAGATGTCAGAGTAAAAAAGATGTTCGAAAGCTGTAGGCCAAGCTTTAATTTCCTAAGTAGGTATTCTCCCCTGGAATATACTCCTAATTTCTGGTGCTTTTATAACTAGAATTTCACATTTTAAGTCCTTTTACTGCTCATCATCTTTATCCCATCAAGTTCCACCGTCCTTTTGCCTTCTCGAGGTTAATATGCCTATATTTCTTCCTCAACTTTTTCTGCTTCTTATTCTGACTTTAAATTCCCTTATTCTGTAAATTAGCTGTCTTATAATAAACATGGCTCTAATTAAGAAGATGAACATTTTTAAAGAACTGAGTTTTTCTGGTCTTTGGCTTGCCTACCCAGGAGTGTTTATTTTTTAAACTTTAATTTTACAATATTTAAAACACTTGTAATGAAGGCGATAAATGATTCAGATAGGAAAGTTTATTTGAAGGAAATAAAAACAAATCGTAATTCATAATTATTCCTCTCAATTAAACATCTGTATAACCAGTTATGAGATTTGGGAGAAGAACTAAAGATCCTCCTAGGAAAAAAACAAACGCTCACACATATCACAATAATAGTAAGAATGGGGCTCTAACATCCTTAATGGTTGCATCAGTCAGTCCGTATATCCCCTACAAGCCATAAACCATGTTAGTGCAAAAATGAAGGCATCCTCCTGAAACAAATGGAGGCCCCATTATCTTAAATATCATACAGGCTTCCTGGACCTAATAGCTCATCAATATCTTCTGTCATCTTAGATTCTGAAAAGCATCCTATCCCCATCAGAATCCTCCCAATTAGGCTGATTTTCCTGAGGTTCTCCCTCCAGGACTGCTCAGGGAACACACAAGGAAGCTTGGCCTTCCCAGTCATATGCATAGCTGGCGGGTATCCTGAGCTCTGCTGTTCTTGGTCTGCCAGGCTCCTGGGCATATATCAGAATGTTCAGGTACAGATATTCCACACCAATTATATATGTACTGCTATAAAGCTATTTCAGAGGTTTTCTGGATTGAATAGGTATTTATTTTCATTCCTTATTTAAACTACTAATGATGACTGTTGAACCAAAAATATTTTACTTATTTGAGATTTTTAAGTTATTGAAAATATTATAAGGAGAGAAGGTTTGTTTGATGAAGGACAGTAGTGTGCAACTTCAATAGTATATTTTTTAAAGCTTTTCTTCCTTAGTCGAGAGAAAAATACAACACGCTTATTCCCTCTTACTCTAAAAATATTAGAATATCTTCTTTACGAAAACATGGGAAGTTCACCTTGCTTTACTAAAGCAGACACAAATTGATCTTGGAACTGGGATAATGTTCAGTAATAAGAATATTAGAAAAGAATTGACTGGATTACCTGTCTGACTCAAGGCGCAACTTGACTTCTAAGAAGAAGCAGTGATGGGGGTGAGAGGGCAGGTGCTGTAGTTTCTGTGCTTATCTGGAGTGGGTCAGCTCTCCTCATTGCTGTCATATGCTATTTCTTGAGAGTGATCCAGGAATAACAACATCAGAATTAACTGAGACTATTGTGAAAAATGCAGGTTCTTGGGCCTTTATCACCAAATTAGGTTTTCTAGTAATGGAGCCTAAAAATCTACCTTTTACTCACTTTGCAGGTAACTGTTCATTTAAGTTTGAGAACCTCTTCTATAATAGCTTTTTTGTGCTAAATCTCTCCTTTTCAATTCTAGAGGGCAGTTAACTATCTTCATTTGCACCTGAGTTTGAGAGCTTCTATTTCTGAGGAAATATAACAGCTAGTATTTGAGCCATTTTACTCCTTCAGTGAAGCCTCACTGTGAAGTGGTAGCATGTACTGTTTCTGTTAGAGAAAAGTCAGGTCAGAAAATATCACCCCAGGCCAGGCATGGTGGTGCATGCCTGAAGTGGCAGCCTAGGAAGCTGCAACCAAAGCCAGGGATCATGGTTTGAGTTCCACTGGGGGCACGTAGCAAGACCTAGTTCCAAAAAAATATAG
>PVHY01002559.1:89683-124334 GCA_004024945.1 Uropsilus gracilis
AAAAAAAAAAAAAAAAAAAAAAAAAAAAAAAAAAAAAAAAAAAAAAAAAAAAAAAAAAAAAAAAAAAAAAGAAAGAAAAGAAAATACCACCCCAAGGGAAGCTAATTCAAACAAGATGGATGTATTTGGAATCATGAGAGTCGTGAGCAAAATAACAGTTTAACATACTTTATGATATGTGAATGCACTCTACGTCCTGGCATGACCTGGCAAAGAATGAAGAAGCAGTAGAAGAAACATTGGGCAGGAGCCAGTCCTGGAGTGGCAAGAGGTAAATGTCAGAGATAGCTGAGGATTCAGGGAGAGGAATCATGGGACAACGCCAGAGTCAGCGGCCAGATGTCCAAAAAGAAGAAGCCAAAAGTTAAACAGAGAAGTAAGAGTCAGAACATGAAGCTTGGACCACACGTCAGGAACTGAGAGGACAGCCAAGATAATAGGAGAATCAGCGCCAATCAGAAATCTGAGTGATTCTGTTTAATTTTGGGTAGAGTTTTCTCTGACTTGGATCTAGCTCACTCAGTATATATATGATGATCTCTTAAAAGCACCATGTGATGTCTCAAAGTAGCATTTTTGAAAAGAACTTGCTACTTTAAAGCATGCATATTCTCTCCAAGTCCTTGAATATCTGTGTTGTGAAGTATTTTGGTTCACTGTGTGTACTGTGATGCCTTAGCCATCTGAGATATTTGGGGGAATAAGGTGGCCCCTGTTTTCTCAATAATTGGGATTTACTGTTCTGAGCTCTAGCATCAAGGAGAAAACTTGCATTTTTAGGGAAAAATGTATCTAAAATGTGTTTGCTCTTGGCAGCCTGTGTAGCAAGTAGCACATTAACTTTTTCTTATTTTGAACATGATACTAAACTTTGCTGTGTTGATGCTTTCTAGAGCTTTAAACTTGTTTGGGGCTTACCTTTTTTCTTTCACTAAATTTTACCAACCCTTTTGTCTATGTCTGGCCTTGACTCTCAGTCTTAGACATCCTGAAGTATATAGAACCCATTTGCTCCCAAGCTAAATAGTTCTACATGTCTCCTTGGTTTTCTTTATTGTTGTTGTTGCACTCTCTTGTGACCACCTCTGTTTAACAAACAGTTATTCTTCATCCTTGTCGGTGACTACCTGCTTCCCCAATGATCGGACCATCTGTCTTCGGTAAAACTGAAAGGTGCCAAATGAAATCAGATATCTAATTGTATGGTCCAACAAGCTTCATCTGAGAAGTGAGATAGAAGCTTATAACCTTCATTAACAAAGTAAAGTAGGTGAACATGTGTTTAGTCATTCAACAGATAGTAATTAAAGGCACCGACTGTATGTAAGCCAACTAGAGCAAACCTTAGGATATCCTCCACACCAAGACAAAATAGGGGCTTTTAGGCAAGGCACCCAGGCACAGTCTCATAAACAAGGTCTGAGAGCACAGTCCCACACCAAAATCAACGTAATATGCAAGGGCTCAGGAGACTACACAGCCGTCTAACTCTTATGTGCCTGGACTCCCAGATTGTCTGGCAGCAAAGGACTGGCCATGTTGGTGTTATAACAGTTGGGAATTCAGCAGAGATGGGCTCAGCAGACCCCAACAAATCTCAAACTGACTGAAGCTAGCCCATGGAGGCCATCAGTGGATTGAGGCACTTGGAAATTGCTAAGTGTGAAGTGGGGACTTCAATGAGAGCCTACCCCCAAGAAGCATACAACCTTGAAAAAGATATTGACATGAAAATGAGTAATTATGATGCAATGGAAAGTGCACACTATAGGACCCAAAGATAAGAGGACTTGTTTTTTTTAAATGTGGATTAGAAGAGGCCTCTCAGGGAGAGTGATTTTAAGGTAGGTCTTAAAAGATAAGTAGGAATTTTCCAGGTCAAGAGAGAAGAAAGCAAATGTTTAGGCAGAAAACCTAAAGCTTTCTTGTGAGTCATTTTTGAATTCACAGATGTGTTTCAGAATGTTCAGGTTGTCTAAAATATGACAACCAGAAAAATTGATTATTACTCTGTGTGTGTGTGTGTTTCAGGCATATTACTGCTAAAAATATATTCTTGTCTAACATCTGTAAGTGCTCAGCAGGACAATTAACAAATCCCTAATTTATATTTGTTTATTCATTTTACTAATAAAAAGTAAACTCATCTGTCATGTTTTATACCTGATTTAGAAGTACCTTCTTCTATAAAAACATTGATTTCTTAGTGAAAATACCAAAATGCTTCTAAAATAAAAGCACAAACTTTCAATGGTCAGTAATAACCTACAATTGGACCAGTTGTATAAACAAATAGTAGACTAGGTTGTTTCTGACGCTAACTGAGTAATTCTGAGATATACTGATTATTCTTT
This sequence comes from Uropsilus gracilis, assembly GCA_004024945.1. Classification (NCBI taxonomy): domain Eukaryota; kingdom Metazoa; phylum Chordata; class Mammalia; order Eulipotyphla; family Talpidae; genus Uropsilus; species Uropsilus gracilis. The sequence continues at coordinate 92,038 of PVHY01002559.1, forward strand.
CCTGCTGTAGATAGAAAGGAGAAAGAACCTGGTCTTAGTAATTGCCCAGGATGGCCATATAGTTTGGATCTGATCAACAGTTTATCTCTTCTGATTATTCTCAAAGAACTTCTTTAGGTAGATGGGGGCAGAGCAGGGCTTTACTGAAGGACAGTGACTTACACAACTCATGAAGACCAAGTGAACAACTGGTCACAGGACCAGGTGTCCAGGAAGTAGTTGATGGAAATAATAATAGAAGGACATTGGGAAATTCACAAATCTATAGAAACAGTATACTGTTTTATCACCAATGAGACAAAGAAGAAATCACAAAAAAAACTAAAGAGTACTTTAAGATCAGCAAAAATGAAAGTAAACCATGTCAAAATTTGTGAGGTATAGCAAAAGTAGTGTGGTCAGGTGAAAATTTTTAGCTAAAAATGCCAACATTAAAAAAAAAAAGAAAAAATCTCAAATCAACCGCCTAATCTTCCACTTAAGAAACTAAAAAAAAAGAACACATTATACTCAAAACAAAGAGAAAGAATAAAATTAGAGCAGAAATCAGTGAAATAGAGAACAGAAAAATAATAAATAAGTGAAACCAACAAAACTTAGAAACCTTTAGCTAACTAGTCCCTTCCACCAAAAAAGAGAGAAGACTCAAATGACTTAAAAAATTAAAAGTGGGCACTTTATTATTGACCTTAAAAAGAATTTTAAGGAAATGATGCAAACAATTGTATACCAACATATTAGTTGATTTAAGTGAGATGAACAAAATACTAGAAAACTACTAATTCAAGAAGAATTACAGGATCTGGGTAATGTGTAACAAACTTTTCACAAAGGAGAGTCCAAATAGCTTCATGGCTGAATTCTACCAAATCCTTAAAATTTTAGACACTAATCCTTCTCAAACTCTTCCAAAAAATAGAACTTTTTCTAGTTTCTTTTATAAAATCATTGTTACCCTGATATCAAATCCAGACAAAGACTTCACAAGAAATGATAACTGTGGACCAATAATCCTTATCAGCATAGATGCAAAAATCCTCAAGGCACTATCAACAAATCAAATCCAGCTGCATATTTTTAAAAATTACACATCATTACCAAGTTGGATTTATCCCAGAAATGTGAGGTTGCCTCAACTTAGGCAGATCAATCTATGTAAATACAGCATATTAATAGACTAAAAGATAAAACTTCTGTGACATTTTCAATAGATACACAAAAAGCATTTGACAAAATTCAGCATCTTTTTATGTTTAAAGCACTCAACAAAGTTGGTAGAAAAGGGAACTTCACTGTCGGGCATGATAGCACATGCCTGTAAGCGGCAGCCTAGGAAGCCACAGCCGGGGCCAGGGATCGCGGTTCGAGTCCTGGTAGGGGCATGTAACAAGACCTAGTTCCAAAAATATATAGCTGGGCATGGAGGCGTATGCCTGTAATCCCAGCTACCTGGGAAGCTGAGGCTGAGGATTGCTTGAGTCTGTGGTACCCCCGGCAACCTGAGCCTGCAGTTCCACAGACAAAAATAGCAAGACCTAGTCTCAAAGAAAAGAAAAAAAGAAAGAAAAGGGGACTTCCACTACCTGATAAAGAACATTTGCTAAAACTCCACAGCTAACTTGTGTGAAGTACCCTTAGACTATTAAAAATGGAGCTACTATTTGATCCACTGATCCCACTTCTGGGAATCTACTCAAGGGACACAAAAACACTAATTCAAAAGGAAACTTGCACTCTTAGCACTATTTACAATAGCCAAGATATGGAAACAACCCAGATGTCAGAAATCTGATGAATTTGTCAAAAATTGTGATATATTTATACACTAGAATGTTATTCAGCAATCAAAAAAGACAAACTCATGTTATTTGCAGCAACATGGTTAGAACTAGAAGGAACCTGAAATAAGCCAGAAAGGAAAAAATGGTCTCACTTATAGTGTGGGATATAGGAGAAACAAAAGGACAGGAAAAAATTAACAAGCTGACAACAGAACTGAAGCATACAGCAAGGGGAAGGGAGGGAGGGAGGGAGGGAGGGTGAAATCAGGGGAGTAATGAGCATAAGTGACTAGGATGATGATTCACAGGTGACATGGTGGTAGGAGAATTTCAGGGTATACAACAATGTAAGAAAAAATATATAATCAATTGGAAAAAAGACAGAAGAAAAGAAAACTCCATACCTAACATCATACTTACTGGTGAAAACAAACTTTTTCCCTGAGATCAGAAAAAGATATGAATGCCACTTCTGTTCCACATGGTACTGAAGAGTCTACCAAGACAGTTAGTGAAAAAAGAAAAGGCATCCAGGTTGAAAAGGAAGAAGTATAGTTATATTTACAGATGACATATAGATTTTTAAAGACTCTAAAAAACACATGCACCACACACTACTAATAAATGATATCCACAAGGTTGTAGGATACAAGATCAACAGAAAAGTCAGTTGTATATCTTTACACTAGTAATTCAAAATGAACAATCAACCAATGATTAAGAGAACAACTCAAGTTGTAGTAATATCAGAAAGAATAAAATGCTTAAGAATAAATTTAACAAAATTAATTTACCAAAAGAAGTGGAAGACTTGTACACTGGAAATACAAAATATCAAAAGAAATGGAGGACCTAAATAAATGGAAAGCTATATACATGGACTGAAAGACTGTAACAGAAATGTCCATGCTCCCCAAATTGACCTACACATTCAGTGGAATCTCTGTTAAGATCCTAGTGGACTTTTTGCAAACATGCATGGGTTGTTTCTAAAATTTATATGGAATACCAAGGGATTCAACCAAAATACCTAGGAATGATTGACCATAGTTGGAGATTCATACCTCCTGATTTCATAACTTACTACAAAGTTAAAATAATCAAGTTAATGTGGTATTACATAAAGATAATCATATAGAATATAATTTAAAGTTCATAACTAAATCATGTGAACGATCAATTATTTTTCCAAGGATGACAAAACCACACCCTAGTGAAGGAATAAATAGCCTTTTCAACAAATGACACTGGACCAGTTAGTATCCACATATCAAAGAATGAATTTGAACCTCTACCTCACATCATCTACAAAAATCTACCCAAAAGGAATCAAATACCCAAATATAAGAACTAAAACTCTGAAACTCTTAAAAGGAAATATAGCATAACTTCTTAATTACAAGCAAGGGAAGAGGGAGGGGAATTGGACATTATCAAAATTTAAAATATGTGTGCAGCAGGGTTCCAAGTCACCAGAGAGGTAAGGCTTTGACAGGTCACTTCTCTAACAAGTGTACCTTTGTGCTCCTATGTGTGTAACTGGGAAAAGGGGAGTGGCAGGAACTTCGCATTAGAGACAGACAAAGGATGATGGAAGTGGCCAAGAAGAGAAAAGGGGAGTTAGGGTGGTGTAGAAAGTAGGGTGTTGCTGTGCAGCCTGCTCTGGGGTCCTCAGTGATGATAATAAAGTGACATCACTTAACATGGGAACAGACTCTCTTGGAAAAAAAAAATTATTAGTCTATCATTTAAAAATCCCATTTACAAAAGTCTGTGCCTTCTGAGAGTTCTCATGACTATTTAATCATAAAATTTAATGAAGACATAAGAGAGTCTCCACTGTTTACTTACCTGCCTGGCTGGCATATGCACATCATTACAGCAGTACTCACAAGAGTCATGAATAGCAACAGTTATCACCCCACCAGACACCTGAACTCACAGGAGACCTATACATTCTCTACTTGTTGTAGCTCCTCTGATGTTTTCTAGAAATACTAACAGACTTGCAGGGGAGGCAGTGCAGTGAAGAAGGTGTAGCTGAGTCACACCACCAGGCATTTGTGCATGAGTCAGCGAGCCAGAAGGCAGCCAGCATCTCCATCCCAGAAGAGGGTGACACATGAACAGAGGAGGTGAAAAAAATTGAGGACTGAGAAAGAAGAAAAAGGGGGGAAGAGCATGGTGTCATGTGCCTGTAGTCCAAGCCCTGGGAGGCAAGAGGTCTGGGATCTCTTGAGTTCACAGGTTCAAGACTACCCTGGACAACATAGTGAGAACTGGTTTCAAAAAAGCAACCGGGCGTGGTGGCGGGTGCCTGTCATCCCAGCTACCTGGGAAGCTGGCTGAGACTGGGGATCACTTAAGTCCACAGGATCAGGACTACCCCGGGCAACATAGCGAGACCTAGTCTCCAAAAACAAAAGGGGGAGGGGTCCTGATCTATAGCCATATTGTTTAAAAGCTTCTAAATGTTTATGCCTCTTCCTCATATCTCAGAATTTTCTTTAAAAAAAATTCATATCTCAGTCCATCAACCCTCCCAGGGATCTTTCCACCTGTTGAGTAACATCTAGACTTCCTAATACAGCCTTTAGACCCCACTCATATTATTTTTGGCCTCACTTAGGGCAGCCATCAGTCTTCAAAGCTGCCTCTTCCACATTCACACCTCTGCTTAAAATGATCTCCCCTTTTTCACAAAAGAACACCTAGTTCAAACATCATCTCTTCCTTGACGCTGTCACTGTTACTTTCCTTCCTCTTCTGCCCTACCACACTCCTACCCAGTGCTAGGCAGAATTCAGCAGTGGATTGTTTGCAAAGTTTTATTACAGTTTTTATCATACTAGATCAAGTTTATTTTATGATTTTGTCTCCAACAAGATCATGATGTTACCTAGTACTGGGATTTATCCCAGCATGGAGTAGAGATAATGGACCAAGGAGATCTCAGCAAATGCTCCTGAAAGTAAACTAAATTAGGAACTTTTTCTAACAGGGCTAGCAAAATGGAATGTGGTCAAAGTTTGTCTTTCCTTTTCTTCTACTTGGTCCATTCTGCCCAGGTGACCTTTGTCCTGTAATAGAGCAACTAAGTACAGAGGCCACTATAAAGAAACTCACTTTCTTATTTTTCCTTTGAAATCTATATTATTGAAATATAATTCGTATAAAATATGATTTGTCCCTTTAAAATACAACTCAGTTCTAGAACATTTCCAGCATCCCAAAAGATACCAAGTACCGGTTAGCAGTCACTCCTAATTCCGCTAACTACCAACCCCTAGCACACACTAACTAATCTACTTCCTGACTCTATGTATTCCCTGTTACAGGCATTTCATATAAATTGGGTCTCACAATGACTGGCTTTTTGTGTTTGGTTTCTTTCATTTAAAATAGTATTTTCAAAGTACATCTATATTGTAGCTTTTATCAGTACTTACTCATATATGTGGTAGAATAATATTTCACTATGGATAGACCATCTTTTGTTTATCTGTTTATCAGTTATTGAACATTTGGATAGTTTCCAGTTTGGGGTTGCTATAAATAATGCTGTGAACATTCATGTGTAAATTTTTATGTGGATATATGCTTTTATTTCTCTTGGATATATAGGATATATAGGAGTAGAATTGTGTGAATATACACACAAATTAATGTATATTTAACTTTTTTTTTTAAGAAACTAGTCTTGCTATGTTGCCCGGGGTAGTCTCGAACCCGCAGACTCAAGTGATTCCTAGCCATAGCCTCCCAAGTAGCTGGGATTATAGGCACGTGTCATCACGCCCAGTTTATATTTAACTTTTTGATGAAATTACAAACCATATTTCACAGCAATTGCACCATGTTATGTTTCTATCAGTATTTTATGAGGGTTCAGATTTCTCCCCATTCTTGTTATGTTCTATTGTTTGTCACAGTCACCCTAGTAGACATGAAGTCTTCTCTTATTGTGGTTCTGGCTTGCTTTTCCTTTATGATTAATGGCGTTGACCATATATCCATATGTTCATTAAACATTTAATATCTTCTTTGGAGAAAGTCCATTCAAATTCAAATGGTATGAGACCAGTCTGAGCGAGCTTAATTTGTCTCTTCATGATGAGTTAAGATCATTACCTTGGTTAAGGTGATTCTCATTCTAACTGTTCACATAAATAGACATTGACAATGAGACATTAGTGCTCTTTGCACTTGTCCATTTTTTAACTTAATTTTTTGTCTTTTTATTGTTGTAAGCATTCTTTCATATGCTGAATACTGAACTCTAAATATTTTCTCTAATTCTATGGATTATCTTTTCACTTTCTTTATGGTATCCTTTACACACAAAACTTTTAAATGTAATTTTTGAAGTTTGAAGCTAACTCTGGATTGATCAGAACTCCATACATTTAGATTTCTACCCTATTTCCCCTGGCACCTTCACAAAATTTCTTAGAGTTACATGGGTTATCCTTTGAAAGCCATTGATTATAACCCAAGCAGTCATTCTATAAACCTGAGCTACTCTCAGAGCTAGGTACTGGAAACAGGAAGTAATTAAGATGCATTTGCCACCTTGAAAGAGTTTGCACTGTGGTCAGGAAGACAGACCAGTAAACAGCCAGATATAAACAGATCACTTTAAACTAAACTGCAGGTAGTAGCAGTGGTATAAGGCTTGATGGCCTGAGCTCTCCAAGGAGCACAGCCACTATCATTTTAACCACTCACATAAATGGGTATTTACGATAAGGTGTTTAATGATGTTTGCAGCTATATAAATTCTGTAATAAAAATGCAGACAAGGTGCTGCAGAAACACAGAGAAGAGAGCTGATAATGGAGGAGATAATAATGTACCCGAGTGTTCTACAGAGAAGGGAAACATAGCCTCAAAGATACTTAAAGCCCCTGAAGAAGTTCTATATGGCTGCAGTGCTTGGCAAGGTATTAAGAGATGGGGCAGGGACCACATTTTGAAGTATGTTCACATACCATGCCTGAAGGCATTTGCAGAGATGTGGGGGGTTAGAAAGAGGGCATGAACTGAAAGTTTTAAGCAAGGGTTAACAGCCAGATTTATGTTTTAGAAAAAGGACTCTGACGGCATGTGGAAGATAGGTTGAAAAGAATAGCTCTAGTCTAGACAGAAATTCTGAGGGTTTTAGTTAAGACAACCTTAGCTTGTTGGTAGGGTATTTAGAAGGTAGAATAAACTGGATTTGAGCCATTGAATTAGGGGAGGCATAGGAATGAAGTACATGGCTTGAAGAATCAGGGACCCACAGAAAGAGAAGGTGCTTAATAATCTGTTCATAGGGCAGCACCTAGTTGCTCACTCAAAACTGTGTTGCTTCCTGTTCCAGATGCAGTTACAAGTTTATCAACTAAACTATAAGTTCCTGGACTTGTTCATTTTTTCATCTTCCCAGTATCTCACCTAACATGCAGTAGTCATTCAGAAATATTTGTTGAATGAGATTTATGCATAATTTTAAGAACTTGCTGCTTGTTTTTTTAAGACCCCAGAAAAACAAATCCAAAAAATAATATGATGAATATGAGTATATGAGTATATAATATGAGTATATGATGAGGCAGTACTTAGCTAGTATTTGGTCCTTTATACAAATTTAGAAGTCTAGCCTTTTCTAAGGTTTACAAAATGATTCTCCATGCCCTGCTGCTTTTATGCAATGCTCCATTTTACAGGTGAAGAAATTGAATGGTAGCCAAAGGGTAGGGTCTCTACTAGACTGTAATTGACCTTGATGGAAGCAAAAAGTGACAGCTGGTTTGGGCATCAAAAGGAAATATTACTTTAAAAGTTATGAAAGAAGACAGCTTACAAAGATGCATGCAGGCATGTCCCAAGGGCATAGGTGTATTGCAACACAGTTGAGTTCTGCTTTTTATAAGAGGATCTCCAGAATTTTTCTTTTAGAAAAAAATCCATTTTTATTCTGTATATTCTGTTTAAGTTGATGGGGAGGAACATGACTCCTTTTATAAAGATTTGTGTGTACAGAAGGTTTGACTCATACTTCTGTTACTGTGGGGAAAAAATGTCGTATAGAATCTCTCTGTCTTGGATAGGTAACTGAGAAGCTATTGCTCACTGAGAAGCTGCTGGGCTAGGAACTTAACAGGTGTTCTGGGCAAAGGAGGGGCATGAGAAGTGAGAGTGTTGCCTAATAATGCTTCCTTAAAATTCAGAATGTTGTATCAGCCAATTTCAGAGGGAATAATGTTTTCCTGGAGGGGCTTTACCATGTTCTGACTTCTGAGATTAGCAGGAAATGAAGGGAACCATCCCCATGTCTCCTGCCTGCAGCTTAAGGAGGGCCTGTCTGTCCCTTTCATAAGACATCACTGCAGATAGTTCCAAGTGAGACCAACGTGCTGGTGCAGCTCTCCAAAGACCTGGGCAGGCACAGAGCTTCTGACCACAGTGAGAACACTACACACCTGCAGAAGTGGATCCTGCTGATGGTGTGAGCTCATGATGTTTGCACTCTATATAATTAATGGCTGAGGCATTAGAAACTTGGTAAGTTAATACAAGTAGACGCACAATAGTCTGTCTTCCAGCAATATTGTTAGCTAGACCTGTGTCTCATAGTGTTGGGAATTTATAATTGGGAGCCTGAAAACCAATACTTCTCTTTCATGTGAGACAACCTTTGGAAATCTAATACTTGCTTTGAAAGTCCAGTATGTTTAAATTAATGCCATTTGGCTGGTTTGAAGATTGAAAATAGGTTAGCATTAAGGCCGTGATTTCTTTAGTAATTACTTTTTCTATTGGTAATAACTGTTTCTTTAGAAATGACATTAACATTCTACCAAAACCCAGCAGTAATCCAAAAGTTAATGTTCTGTTCATTTATAATTATATTTAATTCATATTTATGAGTTGTTGGGAGGGAGGAATAAGAAAAAAAAGTGATTTTAGAAAAAAAGTAATAGAAGAAACAAGTAAAAAGAAAAAATTCTTGATAATGCAGGATGTATAAAAGTCATTTGAAGTAGGAAAACAGTAGTTTCTTAAATATATTACTATATAAAATCAAGATTTTAATAGCTACAGCTAAGTACAAAGTACATTTTTATTACGTCCAAGTGGCACGAAATCAGTGGATAGACTTTCTCCATTTTTCATTTTACTAATCAAAAGTTTAGCATAGACATCCCTGTGATTTTGATTTCAGTAAGTCAGTTAGATTTGTGTACTACTCTTTTAACCAGGAAAAATTCTGCTTCTTTAGGCAATCTGAACAAGTAGCTTTGTGTTGTTTTCTTTGAATTGTCCACACAGCCTGATGTATTATTAATGAATTAATTTCTCGGTGGTAGAGGCCTGTGAATAGCGTTCTGTGAATGGGCAGTTGCCTGGTGGGGCCAGTTTTGGCCGCTGTCACTTAACATGTGTTGCTCTATTGTGAAGTCTTATCCAGCCGTAGGACAATGCTCATTTAATCCACCATGATGGGACCGGCACACCCTGAGCCCAAGTTGGATGCCAGGGTCAGTTACCCAGCAGCTCAGGCTGGGGCACTGCTCTGCCTCACTGCCGAATTCCTCTAATCATCTGCCCGCCGTTAATTTTCTCTAAACCAGGGAAAATGCGTATGTGAGCGGTGCAAATGTTCTCAAAGAGATTCCAAACTGGTCAGCTGGGGTGTTGCCACCATTCCAGAATGGAGGCAGCATTCCAGGGAGTGTAAGTTCCTTCCTTCCTCCTGGAAATGGAAACGTCTGGGCCCACGAGATCCCTGATGTTCTGAGGTCCAGAGTAGCAGATGGCATTATGATTTTCCAAATCCTGATGAACATTCTAACTGAACTTGTTCATTTCACAGTATGTAGTTCTGGTTTTTTCACTTCCTCTCCCTTCCTCCCTCCTCCCCTCTCTCCCTCCCTCTCTCAGTCCCCTGCCTGTCTCTCTTCCTCTCTCTCCCTTTTTCTTTGTTCCTCTCATTTTGACTAATTTTAAACCAACACCCTATCACCTTGAAGCCAGCTTTAAGTTCTCTAAATTCTCTTCTCTCTCCATTTATTATATAATGGAAGTAGGCACAGCACAGTTTCACATGTAGTTCCTAGCCTTTGAGTTGCAGCTGATGTTGCCTTTGAATTTGTTTATAAAAATGTGTAAGCAGCTATCACTAACATGCCTACACTGTGCAGCCACTGAAAGTTTGGAATTTCTCTAAAGCTTGCAGTGCAGGTGGCAAAAAGCAGTAATTATTTTAACTAACAGTTAAGTGGATATTCAGGAGGATACACATGTGGCAATGTGGATTCTGGATATCAGTAAGTTCTCTGAGTCTGACTGGATGGTATTATGGCTTGTTGATGTTTCAGGACACAGACCTGCCAGGTTCTTGCCCTTGAACGGTGTGTGAATGTTAACCCTTTACCTCTGAGAATGAATTCCTTTCATTTAGGAACCTATTAAGGGTTATTTTTCTCTCTCCCAGATTTTCCTCTTTCATTCTTGTTTAACATAGTTTATGACCCACCTTTACTCTGATTGCTTTTAATCAGCTCTTCAGCACATAGAACCTGACTCAACATCAGTGCGTGTATTAATATTATAATTTACATCCTGGATCAAACGTGTGTAGCTGGACTTTTCCCAAGGAAAAAAAAAATTGACCTTAGCAGTGTGTGAAATTCAAACACTATATAGGGACAAGGTAAAACCACAGGTAGGAATTGCTGAATAATTACCTTTAGACCAGCCTGAGCAGGAGGCTTCCCACGAGGGTGAGCTCATTTAATGGTTCCTAAAACTCAATCTCGTGGATGTCAGTGGTCATGCTTGATTATTTGCAGCAGTGTTTTATGAAAAAGCAATAGAAATGCATTGGGAGGTTCCAGAGAAAAGGGACAATAAAGGTTTTACTTTTGTAAATGAAATCCTTTGGTTATGAGATAAAGCATGTGTGTGTGGCTCTTCCTAAGCCATCAAAAGAGAGGTATGAATGGATGTTAATGTGCAAGTGTGTGAGAGCAATGTATGCAGGTACACCGTTCATACAGGCAGGTCTAATACTAATACAGTGTAGCTTATAAAGGCCTAAATCAGAAAGAAAAAGAAGATTGTTGTTGGCCTTGAAAAGGCAATAATTATAAATATGGTTTAGATGATTGTTCCGTTTTCTAGTTCTTCACCTATTTTCAAGGAATCTTACAGAAAACAAACATCTTTGTCATATGTTTAGAAAACTTTTGTAAGTAAATGTAGATCTTTCAAATGATTCAATAGAGGTATACTAAATGAAGAGTCAGTTTTGACATTAATCACAGTTCGTTCCATTCCTCTTTAATACCAGTACTGACAATAACATTTAGGAGGAAAAAAAATAGGAATAATCTCTATAATTTCAAATTCCAAAGACAGATTCCTGTAGCTCTGTTCATTTGTGTTTTGTGTTTTTAATAAGCCATCTGGTTGTGATGTTCACATGGCTAACAGCTGGTTCTCCCTTGATTTAAGGGCTTATGTGTAAGGTGGGTGTTTTAGTGGTGAAAATTCAGGCCTCTTGCTTCTGGTTCCACGTGCATCTGATACAAGTTAAATGAGCTCCTACTGTCAGCCTGGACCCAGTGGACAGAACTTCACACCAAAATGCCCACACATGTAATTTGTCATGTCTGGCATCCCAGAGCATGGTTTGACCCAGTGTGGAAATTGAATCATCTTTCACTTTCTCTTCTCAGGCTTCTTGTAGAGTGGGATGAGTAAAAGGCAGGCTTTCTGGTCTCCAGCTGAGGAGGGTCAAAGGCTTTCTTTTCTCCTGACATCCATCTGCAAGCCTCCCTAAATTCAAAGCTTCATTCCCATCCCAGCGCTGCTCCTCCTACCACCCCACGGATTGGGTCAGCCCCCTTCTGCATTGTGAAAGCACAGCTGTACTTAATGTCAGAATACTGATTGTTCCCTCCTTGAGTGGCCGCATTTTTAAGAAAACCAGGTGTTTTTAAACAGGCATTGATCAAATTTGTACAAGTCTGATGAGTAATTATAACTTACTCACATCTCAGTTGGGATAGGGCCTGCCTGACCAGGAGCACCTGGACCTCTTCTGCTCCCCTTCCTTTCTAAGATAGGAAGCTACCTTTTCTTACTGTGGCTCCCATCTGTTCTGACAGATTTGGACATCCAGGAACTTCAAAATATTAAAATTGAACAAATTTCCCAGAATGTACCATTGGATTACACTTTGGACAGGTGGACAGGTAGATTTTTTGTTTGTAGTTCAATGTTGGTGGAGATCTTTAAAGGTGAGGTCCAGTTTTTCTTGTTTCTTTTTTTTTTTTTTTTTTTAAACAAGTGAGGTTTTCTCCCCAGTCAAGAGTAGAACAGTCCTGTGAATTCAGCCACTTATCTCGCAGGGATACTGTTTTAAGATAATCAACAGTGGAAGATCAGAAACCAATCTGGAGTCTGACAAGACCTGAGGTGACACCGCTGGGATCACAAACAACCATCAACTCCAGCAGTGCAGATGGAAGTGGAGCCATCTAAAAGTTCTGTTCCGATTAGTGTGAACCCTGCTGTCTAGAACCAGAAATTGTTGGACGAGGACAAAGGTCATTAAACTTGAGTTAAAAGATGTATTTTTTAAATGTTAGAGCATAGTTGTCACTACTGGTCAAGCTGCAAGTGATCCTGTCATGTTAACATGACATGGCGACTTGACACCATGAAGTCTAGAAATAGGTTAGTTCAAATGTTGAAGACTTGCCTGTTGTATTTAACTTGTCAGACGGTTTAATCTAACCACAGTACAACTTATTTTGAGCTCACAGTGTAACTCAAACCTTGAGATTTTTGAAAAGCTATCAGCAATAAAGCATTGCATCTTAGTTTGCTCAAAGAGAAGGAAACAGGACACAGATTAATTAGTTCAAGCTCCCTATATCTCCAAGTACTCTGTGAATGAGAAAGGAAGAGAGGGGAGCACAAAGGTCAATCCCAGCTACCCAGACTCTTACCCAAGCCTCCTTACTTCTGTTCTATGAATGCTTCGGTAGTAGTTGATCTGAGTTGAGTCCTCCTCGGTATAGCCTGAGTACCCAGCTGTGGCACTCCTCCTTGGTCATTTCCTCCACCTGAGCAATACACAACTTCTTTGAGGATATAAATTAAGTCCCACAATGCCAGGCTTGGTGCCTTTGATATGGTAAATAGTCAAGAAAATTGTTTAATGAATGAACCAATAAGTAATGAATGATTGTATCATTTTATGCCCTATCAACATCTGAATTAACCATCACATCATTGTCAGATTCCATCTTTAATTATGTGTTAAAGGCAAAAATTAGATACTCAGGTTTATCTTTCTAAGCAAAATTTCCTCAACTTTTCCACTAAGAATCTGCACCACCTCATTTGAAGTTTTAAAAATAGTTCCGTATGTCTTTTTAAACTTTCTCTTCTATGACACCATTTCAGATTCATCTGCACTTGTAAAAAAGAATGTGGACAGGTCCTATGTATGCTTCCCCCACCCCCTTCCTGTGGCAACTTCTTACAAGTTTAGTACAGTCTCACAAGCAGGAAACTGATGTTTATGCAGTCTAGTTCTACCTGCTCGTGTGAGTACAACTAAACATTAATGATGTGGATCACTTCAAAGCCATGAAATAACACAGCCCCCTTCCCCCAAAAAAATGTACCTTTAAATAGTGATCTCCCTTTTTAGTAAGTCATTTCTGAAATTTTTCTGTAATGGGGTATCGAACCTGCCTGCTCTCCATGTACCTTTTGGGTTACATACTCTGTTAAGGTGACTAACAGCTGTACCTCTTCTTCCTGCCGCTCCACCCTATTTCTTTTGAGCATGCAGGTACACACACACACACACACACACGACAGATTTTCTGCTCCTTGCCTTTTTTATGCTTGAACACCTTGCTGACAAGTGCTAATAACAAAATACCCAGAGAGGGTCCAGTTGAAGTTAGCATACATTAAACATTCTGAACTTGTCCTTTTGCTCATAGATTGTGCATAATTAATAATTAAACAGTTTCAGTTGTAATGGGTTGACCTTCCTGAACTGTTCATTATTCACACGGCAAAGGCATCACTCAAACTTTTTTCCCATTGTCCTTTGCTGTTCTCTAGAGCCGCCTGCTTGCGTTCCAGTTGTTTAACAAAAGGGGCTGACCAGGTAGTTACTGAAACCTCAGAGACTTGGAGACTGTCTTCCTTGATGACCAGAATTGCTTACTGAGATGGTTTATGGGAGCTGTTTTTATATAACAGTTGCCTTCTTTGTAACAAGATCCAGCTTGTGTCCCTTTAGCGGAACTCTAAAGTTGATCTGGGACTGCAGTCTCAGGTTAGAGCTTTTGGTTAAGGTTGCATCCACTGTTTCATTCCATACCACTGTGCTTAGAAGTTCAAGAGAAAAACATCCCCAAAAAGCCCTTAAGGGGAAGTATGACACCCAAGGTCTTAGAGAGAGTGACTTTTATTAACAATTTAGAGTCGGTCTCAGCTAGTATGGAGAGGTCTTAGTGTAACCGCCTCTCCAATTTGTGTTCATATTTTTTAAGTGCATTTCTTTATCTTGCCTGAACCCATATTTCACAAAGAACAGTTTTGATAAGCAGCAGCAAATACTTTACTAGCTCCACCAAACTCGTGCTCACTGTCTCCCTCTACTCCATGTGACTGGCTGCCTTCCCTCCCAAGAGCTGCAAGGAAACTGGAGCAGCTTCACTATGAGCCAGCCTCCCTCTTTCGCACAGATTTGAATTACGTAACAAACTAGGCGGGTTTGGGAGGCTTTTTTACACCCTGACCTAAACTGACATCTAAATGTACTTGCTTGAAAATGAGAAAAGCTTATTTCAGAATGCTTCTGTGTGGTGGATGTCATCGGGTCTCTTCACTTGGCTTTCCTTTGGGGTATGAACAGCTGGCATGCTTTTGTGGAACTGGAGGCTCTCGGAGAATCCCTTTGCCTCCATGTTCCAGTGCAGCATGCTGACCTACCCCGCTAGTCAGTCCTCCGTGTCTCAGGAAACTCTTCTTTGAGGTATGCAAGTGACATGGATTTTCAAATGAAAAGAAATCTGTTAGAATTTCCTCCCACATCTTTGGTGAGTGCTTCTTCCCAGGCACCTCTGAGATGAGAAGCCAGTCTCCACGATCTCGGCTTGGGTTGGCGTTTTTTTACAAGTAAAATAAATTATTCATGGGTACCACCCAGTGTTCCTTAGTTTTATATTATGAAAAACTTAACAGGCTACAATATCAGGTCTTAAATATAATTAACTACCCATGCAAAGATGTCACATTTCCTTGTTTTGTTTCTCATCCATGTTAAAATGACATCTTCATCAAGTGGCCTGGTATGTAACTCATTAATGTACTCTTGGTAGCACACTTGGAAATGCAGCCCACATTTGCATCACACTTTACACCAGATCTTTGTAGAATCCCAGTCCAGAATGTTAACCATCTTGGTAACTATGCAGTCACATTAAGACAGTAGGCTTTTCTTTCCCTTAACATTGCATTTTAAAACCCCTACTCAGACTCTTCCAGTGCTACAGCCTCCAAAATATTTCAGTAAGAAATAACCTAGAGAACGGACTACCTGCTCAGAGTCCATAATTTTTGTACCTCAGACTCTGAACCATCGTTTTACTGATAGTTTTGAGACAGTAAAATGTCATTTCTTGAACTGGGCCTTGTAGAACCTGCAGGCTCGGTGATAAATGTAGCTTTCCCAAAACAAGCTGGGCTGAAATTGATATTATGTTTTATTTTGGCTCTTCAAACCGATGGGACTTCTGTGACCATTTTATAGTACCTTTATCGAGGGCTTGTCATGTTATTGTGTGCCTTGTTTCTTTTGAGTGGGCTATTTCATCAGCCCCCCGTTTTTCATGTCCGCTCTCTGTAATGCCTGCTTGTAATCCTTTGAACTTGGCAAGATTTTATTTCCCTCCCATTTTCCTTTGTTTTCCTTTCCTCTAGGAAGCCTCTCTCTACCAATGAGAATTTTAAGCTTACAATTAGTATCCTTGCCTTCCTCTGGCTGAACAGAGTAAATGCAAAGAGGATGGATATGCAAAAACTAAGAAACACTTTGTTCACATTCCTTTTCTTTTAACCACCACTTCTGGTTCCTTTTTGGCCTCTTTGACCCCCTCAGTTTCTTTTGATTGCATTGTATTTTCCAGCAGTTTTCAATTGTTTGAATTGGAAACAAAGCCTTAATAAGAGTTCTAGTTAATTTTCTGTCTTGTAATTACCGATCTCATTTTTCTGATAATTGGCCACAGCAATTATATGTATATTTACTAATCACATAGGAGGCTGTGCAATTGTATCTATCTGCCACCATTGATAATGACACGCATATTGCAGAGGTGCTTTTATCATCTTCTTTTTTCCACTACATCAAAGCTATTTCCTCTCGTTCTCAATAATGAATACATGCATGCATTTGACACAGTTGTGTGCTAGAGAAATTGTTTGGCTCCCACCAAATGCTGCATGCTCTGAGTTTCTTGCCTGCAGCGCTGGAAGGTTGTATGTAATGATATATTGCTCATCCAAATGGCCAAAGCACTCCAAAGCACAGTGAGATTAAAATAAGTCATTCCTTTGTTAATTTAAATAGGTGCATGTATCATACTTTGCAGGGCACTTTGTGTAGGGATGTCAGGGAGGAAAAAAGCCGCCGAAAGGTATTTTTAATAGCAAATGAGAATAGATGAGAATGAAGTCATTTGCAGCTGCCTACTTTATGTGGCTCTCTTGTTCCAACTGTAGGTCTAATGAGATGACTGTTAAAGTACTCTGCAGTGTAATTTCATTACATCCTGAGCCGTTACACTATAAACACAGTGGCGCTCTCTGTCATTCTTGGAAAAACTCCTAAATTCTTAAAACCTTCCTTTGCAAATGGTAATGGGGTTTGCACCCTGTGTTGCCCGGTGCTTGTGGTGGGTTGCTGGGTTGCTTCCTGCTCCTTTTGAATGAATCCCACCCCACCCCAGTTGTGCTTGGTGGTCAAGGTGGGAGTTTTCAATGTGCCCTTAATTCACTGGCTTTCTCAATATGATGAGTTTGTCCAGCCTGGTAAATAGGCTGAAATTCTTTCAGGTAACAGCTTCTTTTATGAAAACCTTTCTATTAAAGTGAAAAAATAAAAATCTGACCCAAATAATTCCATCAGAGACAAGCAGTTAAGAGCAATTGAATATACAAATTAATATAAATAAAAAGGAAAGTGTAAATAAATAGTAAATCAGGTAAAAGAAACAAAGGTCAACACAAGAATAATTTCACAGCTCTTTGTTAATTACAAGACCATTTGTGTGTTACTTAAATAATCATTAATTTCTCATTTACACTTTCGTACCTTCTTTCCTACCCTGTGGCTATCATTGTCCTTTTTTCACCTCCCCTCCCTCTTTGCTCTCATGTTTCTCACCGTAGTGAAATGTGTGTGGCTTTAAATTTGGCATTTGTACATAAACATATGGAAGAGGGTGTAGACGGTCTGATTAATTGGATAAGACTTAATTTTCCTTTCTACTTGATGCTG
Organism: Uropsilus gracilis; assembly: GCA_004024945.1. Classification (NCBI taxonomy): domain Eukaryota; kingdom Metazoa; phylum Chordata; class Mammalia; order Eulipotyphla; family Talpidae; genus Uropsilus; species Uropsilus gracilis. Next base: position 109,402 of record PVHY01002559.1, read on the forward strand.
AATTGTTCTGTATTCATCTTTAAACTGCTTCTTTTGGGGGTGGGAGCTATGAAGAAAAAGGAATTGTGACTTTTGGTGACTTGTTTTTCCTCCATCCCAGGATTCGCCCGTCCTTCCGGTTGGAGAGTTCTCCGAGCCATTTGTACATTTCATCACTCAGTGGTGAGCCCGTTTGCAAACAAGCCATGCCCTCAATGTAAATGATACATGCCATTAACTCCCCGGCTCCGTGAGACCTTATGGCTCTCCCTGCTTCCTTTTGGAGACGGGAGGGACTTCGGGGCCTTGGGCAGATGGGGCAGCAAAGCTGAAGAAATTGTTTAAATTATGTAAACGTTATTTACACAAAGGGTCGTAAACATACTTCAGAGGCTGTTTCCTGTTCTAATAAACTGCTACGAGTCAGGCTACTTCTTTGAGTACAGATACTATTGCTATCCAGTTGTTATTTTTTTTAAGAAATATACAATTTTATGGCCCCTATTGAACAGACATATGACGTTTATTTTTATTAATGTAACCTCAAGTTACCCATAAAACTGTCTGTCACTTAGTGGAAGCAGCAGAGTTTATTAATTCATCAGATTTTCAGTAAGTAACTTTTATCTTTGGTTATATATTTAAAGTAATACTTGTGCCTTGTGCCCCATTTCAATGAATTTTGATGTTTGAAAGACGATGAAAACATAGTTCCATTAGGCCCACTTTAACCATTAAAGAATTGAGAGTAGCCGGTATGGAGATCCAAGGGGCCCTCAGGGTGTGAGGCAGCCCCTTAGCCCCTTACTGTTTTACACCTGAGACAGGCATTTTCCTGCCAAGGATTCTCTCCCAGCCTTCCACCTTTTCCTCCTGTTGAAGTGGTTTCCCATTATGACTCCTTTCATATCACCCACCTCTCCCCCATTCAGCAGGTTTTGTGTGGCCTTGAAGGCCCACTTGCTCTCCTGCCCATCTTATGTCCTGTCAGAAAAAGTGAGCAAAAAATGAGTGAATATGAAGTGGCATGACCAGCCGAAAGCAGAACTAACTGGAAACTGTTGTGGGCATTTCAGAACTCCTCACTCCTTCCTAACTGCCTTCACTCTTTCCTCCACCAAATTCATGGTGCCACAATGGGTGCCATTAGGAGACCTTTTGAAACTGCCCCCTACCTCTTCCCTGTGATCCTTCTGCTAATTGCGCTCAAGTGAAAGCAAGAAATACTCCTTAATATAAACGTCAAGCTTTATCACCTTTTTTGACTAAGTGTAATATGTTACCTCTTAATAAAAATGCCTCGTACAGTTTATATTCCATAGAAAAATTTGTGAGAAGAGATCCTCCCCAACTTTTAAAATTTTATTAACATTTTTATTTATTTAAAACATTTTTATTCTGTAGATTTTAAATGCTGTTTTCATTTTGCAAACATTTTATTTCCAAAGCTTACCATGGTGGGGGGGGGAAGAAGCACACATATTGGTTAAACACTGGAATCCCTAGCTCATTAATAATGTTAGAGCCATTATACAGAAATATGTATTAATCTCTCTTAATTTCATTTACACGGAATTCCTAGAAACACTTAGAAGCACATGTTGGGAATTCCCTGTTTTGAAATGCAGACACTGAAAAGCAAGCCGCGCAACTCCTGTGCTGCCTGGAGTGCCTACTTTGGACATTGCCCACCCCAGAGATACAAGATTGGTGATGAGACCCTTGCACTTTTTCTGCAGTGGGGTCTGAGACCCACTGGGCATGGGGCCAGTTCTGGGTGAACAGGAAAAGCATCAGATAATGAATGCTCTTTCTTCTTCATGTCCAAAAACTTACCCGCTATTATATAAAAGTTTTATGGAGACAGAGGGCAAGAAAACCTGTGTTGAAATTTCCACAGATGTCAAGCAGAAATAGAAATGATAGTGGGTAATAGCCTCGTTTTCCCAAGAGATACAGCTACTTTGGAATGTCAGATTAGGACTGTTACCAACTCCACTGGCGAGACAGCTTGAATTACTTGCTAATGGATGCAGTATTTGAGAGGTGCATATGGTTATTTATAGGGAAAGCAAATGTCCTCGATGTCATCAGTGGTTCGTAACTATGGTTCATCTTTACCAAATGATTGTTAAATCTTTCCACTTACAAAAAATATTGTCAGCAAATGAAGAGATTATATTAAATGTTTCTTCTTCTTTTTTTTTTTTTATTATTATTTTTTTTTTTTGAGACTAGGTCTCGCTATTTTTGCCCATAGAACCGCAGGCTCAAATTGCCCGGGTACCACAGACTCAAGCCATCCCCAGCCTCAGCTTTCCAGGTAGCTGGGATTACAGGCGTGTGCCACCGTGCCCAGCTAGGTGGGCTGGGACTAGGTCTCAGTACTTTCCCCCCCAGCAGGACTGGAACCTGACCCTGGCCGTGGCTTCCTAGGCTGCCACCTACAGGCATGCGCCACCATGCCCGGCTTAAATGTTTTCTTGTTGTTAGAGGTTGCCTTATATAAAGAAAGAACATCTGTGTGGTTTTCCAAGTACTGGAAGCAGTCATCTTTTTTCCTGACTTCATCACACAGAGGCTGTAAGTTTAGTGTAAATACAGGTAGGCAGCTGCCCACACTCACCTCCACCTCATGTGTAGGGGCTTTTTTTAACTCATGACTGAGTATATGCTGCAGCCACTAATTATACCCAGTTCATGTAAGAAAGAAATACTTTGTGCGAGATATTTGACTCTCTAAGTAGATTAAAGAAACATAACTTAGCTGGAATAATCAGCCTGCACTGTAGCCAAAATGAACAAAAGTCAAGACAAACTAATAACCCATTTGTTAATTGTTGGTATTATCTAGACTCCTGATCTCTTTTATATATTCCTTGTCATTTGAAGTCCTAATGAAGTGATGCAGTGTTTCTAATATGTATGTTTTAAATGTCTTCTTCTTCCAACTCAAAAGCAGAGTATATTGTTCCCAAACTTTAAGTTTGAAGTGAGTTGCTAACTGAGTCAAGAAGAAAATATTAATTCTTTTTTTTCACATTCACTGCAAAAGTACAATTCGAATAAATTTAGATTCATTTTTTTGTCTGTATTGCAAGAGTAACTATAACATATTCTTTGTGTTTTTGATTCATGAGATCTGCCCATTTCTGAATAATTGAAGGCCAAAGTAAATGAAAGAGAATATATACTAATATTTTGGCCAAGAATTGAACATGATCGATTTTGGAAATATTCAAATCAGAGAAATAACTAATGGTAGAAAATTGTAGCATAAGTTTACAAGTGATATAGTTGTTTTTTCTCTCCTACAGCATGCGAAAACAGCCAAAAGAGAGACCTGCCCCTGAAGAACTGATGGCAAGTAAATGTTGTTGACTTACGTTAGAATTCTCCAGTTTTATATCTGTGTTTAACATTCTGTTAAAAGAACCAGAATGGAATTAGAAACATCCACAGGCTCTGGAGAGACATTATTTATTCCATCTGGGTAGGCAGGTGTTTTAGAAAATCTTAACCTCACGGTAGTCTTCACTTTTTAAAAACCAACTACCACTTCACAACTAAATGCAAACTCTTTTCCTTTACCTCACTGAAGAGTCACAACTTAATCTAGGTTACTCCTTGTCCTCAGAATTCAGGACTGGTAACAGGAAGATAGCCAGCATATTAAGCTTTTAGTATAATCCTACAAGAAATTCTTCTTTTTGTTTTGTTTTTGTTTTTTGAGACTAGGTCTCACTATTTTTGCCTGTGGAACCACAGGCTCACATTGTTCGGGGTACCACGGACTCAAGCAATCCCCAGCCTCAGCTTCCCAGGTAGCTGGGATTACAGGTGCGCGCCACCACGCCCAGCTATTTTTTTGGAACTAGGTCTCACTATGTTGCCCTGAGCGGGACTCGAACCACGATCCCTGGTCCCCGCCGTGGCTTGCTAGGCTGCTGCTTACAATCATGCGTCACCATGCCCAGCCCCTACAGGAAATTCTGAGTGTGGTGTAAAGTTCTCGCAGATTCACGTAGAAAGAAATTAGATTGGCTGCAAAAGATCAAGTTAATGTGAATCTTTGGTCTCTCCCCAGAAAGAGACAACTACAAGGCTGCTGGTGCTGTGTTCTCAGCTCCAAGGCCGCTTTCTTTGATTGCAAATGACAGTTTTTAGTCAAGCAGAGAGAGGAACAGAGACGCTCCCTAACAATTCCCAAATGGTCATTTATTTAGTGCAGATTGTTGATTTGACAATACACAAGCTGTTAGAGTAACGTTAGGATAGAGCATTAGTAAATAATAATTATAGTCTACTCTTTCTAATGTTTTGCATGCCATTCCTTGACTTTAGATTATTGCAGTCAGAGCAAATTTCAACCAATTTTCTTCCACTGCTTTAAACAATGTGCATTTTAGAGAATCAGCTCCAGAGGTTTCCAGCCTTTGTGTTCCATCCTGATAAACATTCTAAGTGCCCAGATTTCTTTATAATACAGATCTCATCCTCAAGTATAAAATATCATGAGTGCTTTCTGGAGAGGTGGTTTCCTCCTTCATTCTCCTACCGCTGGAGCAAAATCTGTTTTCAGGGTAGTTTCAAGGCAAAGTTCACTCCTAACACCTCTGCAGTTTGTGACTATGCAGGTTTCGTGTCTCAAATAAATTGGTCTTTTTTTGAGGGGACAAGTCTCTAATGGTTGGAAAATCCTTGCAGTTAGTCACATTTGAGAAAACTTGGAACAGGTTCCAGAAATGAAGATCCATATATCTAATACATCATTATGCTGTGGCTGGACGGCTCAGCTATTAAAACAAAGGAATGGGATTTCTTAAAACAGTTGCCTGTTTGTAAATGCTCATTTCCATGCAGATATGATTTGGTCACCTATCAATAAAACATCTGCAGATTATACATGTCCCCGTAAGTGTACGTGTCAGTAAGAAATGCCACTCTGGGTTGGCTGGTCATAAGGACTAGACTGATGGGTGAGGACAGTGCCTTGGAAGCAAGGGTGAGGGGTGGGGAGATGGGCAGAGGCTAAGGATGCATTATTTTGTTTTCTCTTTACAACGGTGTGCCCTGGTGTGTGCCATCCTGCTTTAACTAATAAATATCAATAAATTGATAAAATACCATGAAATATTTAGTTGCAGGAAGCATCATCCTATACTTAATTTAACATTACTTCTAATACCACTCACCGTTTGATTTAAATGAAGTTATTCCTTTGGGTATGATCACAGTGAGGTCCCTGGGTTTAATAAAGGCTTGGTGAGGAGGTCGGGAACAGTGGATTGTGTGAGGCTCTACTGGTCGAAAAGGGTTGAACCCTGGCTGCCAATGGTCAAAATATCAGAAAAGAAAGTGGATCATCCCTGCTGGTGACGGTAGCTCGTGCCTGTAAGCTTCAGCCTATGAAGTAGCTGGGGCTAGGGATCATGGTTCGAGTCCCACTCGGGGCAACACAGTGAGACCTAGTCCCAAAAAATAGCTGGGCGTGGTGGTGCATGCCTATAATCCCAGCTACCTGGGAAGCTGAAGCTGGGGATTGCTTGAGTCTGTGGTACCCCAGGCAACATGAGCCTGCAATTCCAAGGGCAAAAGTAGCAAGACCTAGTCTCAAAAAAAAAAAAAAGAAAGTGGATCATCCCTGAGTAGAGGAACCTGAGTTACATCGTAGGGAGCCAGTCTCTCTATTCCTTCCAGCATAATAATACATTTAATTTTTCCTTTTCCCTGTATAACCTATTTGATGGTTCTCCCATCTGGAAGCTGAGAGCACCTTTGGAATGCATGGACTGTGGGAACCATTTGTCACTGTGGTTGGGGGCCTGCCTTTCACAAGAAGAGCAGTTCCTTTTCTGAACATACATCTAGCCAGCAGTGTACCTACATGGTCTCCACAGCCTGGGTCACATCTGCTATGAAACCTGCAGGGTGTCAAGGTCCCCCTAGGGGACCTTGCACTTTCCAAATCAAAGGAAGAAAATCTGAGATGGGGTGGGTAGAACTACTGAGAATTACACCATCAGGGAATGCTTGGAGAGACTCCAGGTGTGGTCCTGACCACAGGTGAACACAGCAAATCCAGCCTGAGTAAATAAGAACACAAGGAGTGATGGGCCAGATCATACCTGACACTTATGCAAGTTTTGTCTTATTTGGTGGGTCCTTTTATCTAGCTGAATACCTAAATCTTAAGATCATCATCTTTAGGCCAGGCATGGTGGCACGTGCTTGTAAGCAACAGCTTATGGAGTTGCGGCGGGGTCTGGGGATCCCAGTTTGAGTCCCACCCAGGACAACACAGTGAGACCTAGTCCCAAAAAACAGCTGGGCATGGTGGCATGCACCTGTAATCCTAGCTACCTAGGAAGCTGAGGCTGGGGATTGCTTGAGTCTGTGGTACCCCGGGCAACGTGAGCCTGCAGTTCCATGAGCAAAAATAGCAAGACCTGAGGGCCAGGCATGGTGGCACATGCCTGTAAGCGGCAACCTAGGAAGCCGCAGCCAGGGCCAGGGATCGCAGTTCGAGTCCTGTCGGGGGCACATAGCGAGACCTAGTTCCAAAAAAATAGAGCTGGGCATGGTGGCATGCGCCTGTACTCCCAGCTACCTGGGAAGCTGAGGTTGGGGATTGCTTGAGTCTGTGGTACCCCGGGCAACCTGAGCCTGTAGTTCCACAGGCAAAAATAGTGAGACTTAGTCTCAAAAAAAAAAAAAAAAAATCATCATCTCTCCTGTTTTTGACCATGTCTGTCATAAAGATGAAATGTAAAACTCAAGCTTAGACTCTTCAAGCCATTAAGGTCCCAGTGTTAGAACTTATTTTGCCTCTTGAGTTCTCTCTTATTTCACATGGTTCTTCCTGGATGGTAACAAGTTTTTATGCCCCAAGTGGAATATTTTAAAACTGAACCAAGAGATTCTCATAATGCTCACATTTTGAGAGTGTGGCCAGGATCCACAGAGCTGGGTCACTTTTCTGGCATGTAGCCTAAACCACATGAAGAATTCACTCAAAATGTTCCCCCATTCTCTTGGGAAATCTCAGAACAAGGTAAACCACTGAATTCAACAAATGTTTATAGACCATTATATGCGAAGTCCTCAACTTTGCTCCATTCAGTAAAAGATTAAATAAGCAACAAGTATAAGGTCTTGCACAAAGATGTGGCAAATATTCAAGTAACTATAATAAAATTACTACTATCAAAGAATTGCAGAGTTCTGTAGGGATCCGTTTGGGGAAATAGGGGAATACTACATGGTAGCATTTGAGGAAAACCTTTGGAGAATGGATTGAATGTTACTGGAGTTTTAAGAGCTCATTCCAGGCAAAGGGATCAGGGTGGGAAAAGCAGGAGCATGTAAAGACCCCAAACATTTCAAAGCAGTATGAAACCTCTGATGCCTGCTGGAACAGAAATCCCTTTGAAGCTGGGCACGGTGGCACGTGCCTGCAAGCAACAGCTTATGGAGTCACAACTGGGTGTAGGGATTGCCGTTCGAGTCCTGCCCAGGGCAACACAGCGAGACCTAGTTCCAAAAAAACAGCTGGGCGTGGTGGCGCATGCCTGTAACCCTAGCCACCTGGGAAGCTGAGGCTGAGGATTGCTTGAGTCTGTGATACCATGAGCAACGTGAGCCTGCGGTTCCACAGGCAAAAGTAGTGAGACCTAGTAATCAAAAAATAATAATAAAATAATAATCCCTTTGACATTGGCCTCATGGATTCACTAGATTACATAATTTTCCATAAGCTGGGCAGTCTGCTAAAGAAGTTCACTTCTTTAGAGAAACCCTAGTGTCCATGTATGCAAACTTGGACTCATCACAGGAGCAGCACAGCCACCCACAACCTCGCTCTTTCTTGGCTGACTGCCTTGAGTGTCCTTCCGTTCAATGAAGGGAAGTCCTTTATCCATGGGGAACACTGACCTTTCTTTTCTTTAAGAGCTGTGGCCACTTTAAGCCCAGTAAAGGAATGCTAGCCTTTCAGGCAACCAAGAATATTCAGCCTGCCAACACCACCAAACAGGAGTCCTGTACATCATCTTTCTGCTGCTGTGATAGAGAGCTCAATATCAGAGAACCCACTTCTAAATCACTCTAATATGAATCAGAAGAAAGACCTATGTCATGGCTGCCCCAGCTCTGCTATGTAGGACCAGCAAACTTAGGAAAAGTGTTCAAGCTGTAGAAATTCAGTGAAGGTTGACAGACAGGAGTCTAGCAGGCTTTAGGCAACCAAGAAGATGCCACAGCTTGTGTGGGAAACAGCCAGCTTCTACCAGTGAGAAAGGATCGGTGGAGACTGCAGCAGGAGCAGAGAGCGTGGTAATACAAAGGTGATAGAAAGTTTCCCCAAAATGTCGTTCCAATTTTAGTATACATGCTGCCAAAGCAAACAGTTTCCCTTAAATGTCAGTCAGATTGAGGGAAGCAGCAAAAGTGAAAAGTAGACCCTTAACTCAGAGACAGAAAGCTGCCATGGCAACATCGAACTAGAGATTGAAGTCACCTCCCACCCTATCCTGAATGTGAACCTTGACTCCAGCAGAGAGAGTGGGCCATGAGCACCTCTGCAGTTTGCTATTCAAATCATATATTTCAGTATTTTTAAATAAAAGGGAAATGGGGAGAACCATTGTAAAGATCATTTGTTCCTGTAAACTACAGTGTATTTCTTCTGCAGAGTTAAGGTCAGGCTGCAAATTAGCAAAGGAAAGCCTCCACACATCCTTCCCTTGTCAGTCACTCCCCACCTCACTGTCTCCATCTACAAAACTAAGGGGGTGGATTAGATCTGTTGTCCTTGACCCAGGGTCTGTGACTTCAGAAAGTCTCTTACAGCCCCTGAAATTACATCCAAACTTGTGTATGGATGTGGAGATTTGCATTTTTTTCTGAAAAGAGGAATTCATGCCTGTCATCAGTTTCTCAAAGGGGGACCATGACCCTAAATGATTGTTAAGCTCCCTAGCTACCTTCCCATTCTGTTAGAGGTTGGTGGCCAGGAGCAGCAGAGCAACTCTGGGGGAGGCATTCTCTTGGAGGGTGCGTGCTTGGCATGGGGGAGGGGCTGGAAGGGCCCTCCCTGTGGGACTCCGGGGGCTTTCCACCAGCTGTCAGGCAGCCCTTTCACCTCCCAGCCTATCCTGAATGTGAACCTTGACTCCAGGGGAGAGAATGGGCCGTGAGCACCTCTGCAGTTCCAGTCTGGGTTCAGAGTACTGTAGATCCTTCTATGCATTTAGAGTATTTCCAGAAGCTTTCCACATCTAAGCTCTATTTAATGGAATCTATGCATAGTAAGTAATCAGGTCAGAAGAAGCAGCATCCTGGTTTGAGATCAATCGCTGGCTAATACTTTATCTAGGCCACTTTATTATCTCATGCTGATCCGATTCCCATTCTCCTCCTCCTTTGTAGCATGCACTTTGGCTGTGATAAAAAAAAAAAAGTACGTATCACATACATATTAAAAACATATACCCATTCTATCTGTATGTAAATTCGTGAGGCACAGCTGGATATTGCAGAAGAGTTTGATTTACTAATAGTTATTATCTGTTCTAGCTGTTCAGTGGCAGAGAGAATTTCAGAGAAACAAGCTGGCGCAGAAATTGTCTTTATGCTATTACTATACTGCTTTAGTAATTGTTTAAAAACATGGGTTTTCCCCTTAGTTTCTAATAATGCCTGTTATTTTGTGCATTTCCTTGTACATTCCAGAGCAGGGCGTCCTCGTTTAGCATCTCCTTAGGTTTGGTTTTCAATTCAGATTCCTAAGAAGAAACACATAGTGCAGTTTGCAATTGAAATTTGACATTTTGCTTAGAAAGCAAGTCAATAGTGGGACTGAAAATACAAGTAGCAAGTGTGAATCTTGGGGGAGGGATGTCAGTTATAATCCAAATAGTGCTTTTAGATTTTTTCCCTTTTGTCTAAATCCCAGCAGCTGCAAACTTGAAGGCATCTCATTTCTCAGAAAAGACTTTATGCATAGGAGGTAGTATTGTTTGGGGGCTAATAAACACCAAACTGCTCCAGAAAAAATCTGTTTAAACATTTAATTACTTGCAAAGAGATGTTAACTTGTTTAACTCCTCTAAATTAAATTGTCACTGGTAGCTTTTCTGCTTATCCAAACCTGATGGTAATTACATTTTCAGATAGTTTGGCTGGTTGTTCTCTCAGTTAATCAAGGTATGTGATAAATTGGGCATCTGCATGGACCCCTTTAAAAGTCAGAAAAAAACACCATTTAAAATTTTGGCTCACCAGCGTTTCAGTTCCAGCGTGACTCTTGGGTTTATGCCAAGTGTTCTTTTTTTGTCATTATTGGACTCAAACCTTTAACCATTGTCAAAGACAAAATACACTGGACAACTACAGAAATGATTCTTTTTGGGCTGTTGCTATAGGAAAATGTTCATTAATGAGAAATACCTCAAAGAAAAGGGAAGGAGGGGCCCAAAGTATGGAGGTAGGCAAACAAGGGAGTCTTCAGCACCTTATGGAGTCTTAAAAAAAGATGGTGACGTGTCTTTTCTTTGCGTGCCCATAGTCCTCTACAGTTAACAAAAGAGCGAGGCGATCTCTTACCTGTCTTTATTTTCTGGAAGTACGGGGCTCATACAAAGTGCAGCAGTAACACCGCATTCTAAAAAACACACCAAGAATGGGTTCAGTTTATGTTGCTAATGTGCGTCCTAAGCACAAATATGAGGGAAGGCTTATTTCTGCACCCCCTTGAGTGGTGCTTATGGAACACTGCTTGCAGCCTGAGCTTTTTAAGATACTAATGATGGTTTAATAAGCAATTCTGAGCATGCTTGTGCTTTACTACGTTTAGCTGTTGCCTCTGTGATACAGAGCGTGTTTTAAACTATACCATTAGGGCCAGACTACTATATGGGTTTGGCCGCCAATTCTTGTAGGCATCTTTTTTACTTTTGGTTTTTCTCTCAGAGGTACAAATCAGCTCATTAGCTAAGCCTCCCAGAATTTGCAGGGCGAACCCTGGCCGGGATTGTAACTTCACCTAGGTATTTTCTTCTAGCACAAAAAGCATCACAGAGACCTGGGAGCTCCACACAGAGTCCAGTTGACAAGCATGTAATGATTTTTTTTTTCCCAAGTTCTGGAGGCCATTAAAATCATTTGTTTGTGTCTGCTTATAAATAGGAATCCACTAGTAAGAAGTTGATTTTAGCTTTTTAATTGCACATAATTACAACGGCAGAATCACTGTCTGGATGCTTGAGATCGCACTAAATCAGACAGCTTTAATTTGAATTTTTGATGACACGTTAGCACTTCAGCAAGAACAGAGAGATTATAACCCCAGAAAACAAGCTTTGTTTTTCATAGACGTGACTGCTTAATCTTTTCACGAGACTTTAGCAGATAAAATATGTGTGCATGTATTTATATACATGAACATAGCGAGAGAGATACAGATAGATAAAATCTGTCATTCCTTGATCATGGTAATCTGACAGTTTTAATTTCCCAGTTAAGGATAACTTTTTTTTCTCCATCAGTCAAGTCAGTTCTCTTAATATGGTGATGATTTGCCTGTTTAAGATCGCGGTTTTTTGAACTCCTGCCTGCAAAGCTTTTTCTTGTTTCACTGGGCTGACTGTCATCTTCCCAGCATCGCATTTCAAGCCACAAGGCTGGGTAGCCCCGACCTCCAGAGTTTGCTAACTTGGATGCAGAGAAGTGGCAGATCATTGGGCCCCTCTTCAGTGTGTTGCCACATTCAAAAGGGGCTAAAATGAGTCCATGGAATACGTTACTTGTGTGCCACCGGTAGTTCAGTGGTAATTCTGTCATTTGGTCATGGACTCAGCCAAGAATGCCCTTCTCCCCTGTCCTTGAAGATCTAGCTCCTCCTCCCTGCAGCTTCCCCTTGCTCCTCCCCTCCCAGGGCTCGCTCCCTTCTGTAAGCCTGGAGAATTCGTTGTCTCTAACCTGCAACAGCACTTAATTACAGATTCACGTTATATTCATAAGTTGTTCCATGTAGTAGTACAGTGGTTCCTAACCCATCAACTCATTAGAATCATCTCAGTGGTTTAAGAAGAGAAGGAAAAAAATATGGCTGCTTTCCAATCCAGATCAAAGACTGGCATTTGGGCCAGGGAGCAGGTAGTGTTTTAGTTACTAAAGCCCTCCGAGTAATTTTAAGGAGCAGCCAAAGGTTTAAGGCCTTTTTTCTCCAACCAGAGTCTTAAGTTCCTAGAAGGAAGATGATAATCTTATCACTCAGTACTTGGCTTGGTCCTCTGTTGCTGTGATTTGGACCAGATCTATCACCTAGTTAAGAGAAATCACTGTCAATTATTCTTTGCAGGTGTCACTCTATCCAATTTACTAATCCAATTCAGTAAAATACTGTAGACATAGAATGGGCAGAACCCAACAAGCTATATTCCTTGTTCTCCAGGAACTCAGCTCAGAGTTAAGGAAACTGACCCAAAACAAGCAAGCCCCGAAATGGGGCACTGTGGTATGATGCCGTATGAATTTGAGTCACCACTCTAGCATACCTGCTCAAGAATATTTTTTTTCTGCTATGAGAAGTCATTTGGGTAAAATAATTTTGGTGCCAAATAATGAAATTGCTAGGATGTGTGCAGTGTTTGCAAGGATAATATTCAAAGCATTTAACAACCAGTACAGTGTGGGTGTGGCCAGTCAGAACAAGCACCTGCTCAGGGAAGATGGGGAAGTCCAAGAAGACGTAGAGCAGGCTTTGCTGAGCACCTCTGGTCTCTGATGTATGATCTGATTGTTTGAAAGAATTCCCCTTGGACAGTTCATCTCAACTTGGGGTCCCAGAGCAAGGCCAAAGGAGACCTAGTCAGCACCATCATTGTCCAGTTAGACTGAGGGGAGGGATCCCCAGTCTCAGGAGATCAGATGGACATCCTCTGGAATAACAGATTAGGTTGATATTTAGCCATTTGTAGGGGAAGAATAAAAGGATCTTGAAGCCTCCTCTCTGTGACTTGGGAATTGTCGCCAGCTACAAACTGGTTTTCCTATGAGCACACTCAATAAATAGATGCAATTTGTATCAATAATTAATGAGTCTACCCAGAAACTTCAGGACCTGGAAAAATATCCAAAGCCTCCTATTTACAGTTGTAACCAGCTGGATTTGCTTTATGGGTTGTTTGCTTTTTATTTTGTAGCAGTTCTGAGAGAGACCTTTGGGGCTGACAAGTCTTGAATTCCAGTAAAACCTTTTGTAGATAGTTATTTGGGGGCCAAATCTGCCCGCAGATAATTTGAGGTTCACTTGGCCATTTAGAGACTGCAGAAAGGCAGTGGAGACATTAGGGCCTTCTGTCCTCTATTGAATTTTCAAGATTGGAACCAAGCATTAGGCCACAGTCTACCGAGAGACATTTGCTGGAGCATGGACTAGTTTCTTCCCAGTATCCTGGTTTACCGTTTCTCTGTTCTCTTCATATAAATGGTCACTGATTCTGAAGAAGGAGAAAAGGTACCATTCGGTTTTTTGTGCAAAGGTTCCCTTGACACGAATAAAAATGGAATTTTCAAATGTAACCCGATTAACTCTTAATTGTATACCAATAGCCTGTGTGTGTTTCTGCTCAGAAGGCTTCTGAATGGCCTGCATCTCTTTTCAAACTTGGGGGGGAGGGGGATTCAATTAATAGCAGGACTTTCTAATTGTGGGATTGGTGTGGAGTTGACAAAAATTTGTATAAATAGGGTACATTTTTCCACTTAAGAGGGCTGTGCTGAAACATTTTTAATTGGATTTTCATGGTGATTGACAGCATTTGATTATGACAGTAACTTTATTTGGCTGGACTGCTTTAGCCTCTTGTTCAGATTTTTCCATCAAAGCTCTTTTTTATCCTCTGAATCCCCAGTGGAGCAGCAGTCATTGTGGAAGAGCCTTTTAGCACCTTTGTTGTAGCCATCCCTGGTGATGATTGGGCCCAGCTGGTAGTAGATAAGAAAATGTTCCTTTCACAAAGAGGCTGTGTCTCCCGCCTCTGCGGTTTCAATAATTTTAAGAGCCCCCAAAACCTGTTGAGGATTAGAAGTAGCTTTAGATGTGAAATGAGTGTTAAGTATTAGTAATCGGGAGATTAGGGCCCCAGGGACAATGAGAGATAAACAACTGCAATTAAGGCAAATCTGCCGATGTAAACAAAATTTAGCAGAAACAGATGCCCTAACCATTTTGGGGGATTGATTTGAGGGCACCAAGGAATCGATTTTTGTCTTGTTTACACTTTCAAACCCCTGTGATATACTGGAAGCCTAAATATTTCATACAGCCTGATTTTAGTTAATTTTTTTTTCAGCGCCTCACAGTAGGTGCCCCTCTTCTCACAGTGACCAGGCCTGAGTTTATTCAGCATTCACAGGGAGCAGCTAATTGTCTATGAAGGGCCCCCGTGTTTAAATGGGCTTGACAGGAATTTAAATTTTGTTTCAATCAACCCCTGTGCTCACAGCCTGCTCCAGTTTCTAATTTTTAAATTAAACATGATTTTTTTTTTTTTTTTTTTTTTTAAGCCACAGCCTTGCCTCTGGAATACTCTGGCTCTCACTCTGGAAGGCAAGTCGGCAACCCTGAAACGCTGGTGTGTGCAGGGCCTGAGGCTTCGGCTCTTTGGCTGGGAAGTTCTTCCTCCAAAACAAGCTTTTCCTCCCCCTGGCAGGGAGGTCAGCAGAGCTTCCACTGGTCGTATTCTCCTTCCTGCCTTTGGGAATGGCCCCCTTTCCAGCTCTCCTCTGCAGGCAACAGTGCCACGTCATCTGGAAAGTGGGTTAAGTAGCAGAAGAAAGCATAAGGATAGCTTTTAGGGGGCTGCACGTAGGTACAGACTAGTATTTCAAAAACCTTTCCTATTGTTGTGAGAGAGAAAGAGAATACGTCATGGGTATCACAAATGTGC
>PVHY01002560.1:8073-54439 GCA_004024945.1 Uropsilus gracilis
TCCTCTCTCGTTCCATGGTTCAGTCCCATTGGTTGTTTTCATTTTTTATTTGTTTGTTTGATTTTCCCTATATCCCTCATATAAGTGAGACCATCCTGTACTTCTCTTTTTCTTTTTGGCTTATTTCTGCCAATATGAGTCTTTCTAGTTCCATCCAGGTTGCTGCGAATGACATGTGTTTGTCCTCCTTGATGGATGCATAGTATTCCATCGTGTTGGTAATGTTTTAATAGAGGATAGTTGCTTTTTAGCAAGATGTATGGATTAAGTTAGTATTTGCTTGTTACTGACTTCTTCCCTATTTTGTCTTTTCTCCCACTGGCAGATAAAAACCAGTTTCATTCAGGATGTTGATACTTTACTCTTTACCATCAACTTCTTTCACTTTTTTTTTTTTTTTTTGGCCTTGGGGACAAGTCAATGAAAAAGTTTAAGATGCTTGTGAGACTTTTATTTTGCAGATAATCCACTGATGCAAGAAGATTATTTTGTAGTTGTCTCTTATTTTCAAGGAAATTTTTACATTTGGTTTATACCATTTGCAACAGGGTCATAGGCTAGATATAATAGTAGTGGTTATTTAAGTACTTGCTTTTGTGATACACTTTCTATTCTTTCACATTTAAAAACATTAGTATTCCCATTCTCCCACTTTATAAATGGGATATATTGTTCCTGTTTTACAAATGAGGAAAAGGTGACTATCAGAGTTTAAGAAAACATTGCTCAAGTTAAGGGCTGAAATTAATACAATATTGCCTGACTCTGACTCCTAGTTGCCTAACCTCTGAGCATTGCTGCTTATTTCTCATCTCAGTTATTTAAACAGAGGTGAGAAATGGGGATGGGGTTTTGTGTGTGTGTGTTTTTTCTCCTTACATGTCCACTGTCACTCTTATTAGTTTAAACTGGAGTGAAGTTTTGATATGAGCAGAGAATGTAAAGAGCATACAAAACTAGAGAAGCTCTGACAGAACACATTGTCATTACTTTCACTGAAAGCAAAATGTGAGCTTGGTAAGTGTTGTACAAATATTAGCTGCTTGTGGTGGTTGTTTTCATCATTAAAATGAGATTTTGATGACTTAGATGCAGACAGTGTTGAAGCACATAATTGGTGTCTATGGGAAGATATAACCCATTTTCAAATAGATTGATTTGACCAGTGCAGGTAACTAACTGGGTTTACAGAGAGAAGTGTCATCCTGAAGCCTTGCAAACCTGTGCTGCAGACAAATGTTTGGATGGATTTGCAAAAGAGACGAAATGATGGAATTGTGTGAGCTGGTTTAGATTCCATGACTGTTGAGCCTGCACAATACTTCAACCTTTAAGATTCAGGGATTTGGGGTGAATTTGAGGTGGTGCCATGTGCAATGCTTCTTTGGCTTAACCTGTAACCTGAAGACTTAGTCTAATTGTAGCTACAGCCATTTTGCATCAGTGCTATTGACTTTTATATTGCTGCATTTCAAGTGTTGTCAGATGTGATAGATTGTTGGGAAAATGATACGCTGCAAGTCTTAAGACCCTTTTTCTCTCAGAAAGGAACATGTAATGATTTAGATTCAAGGATTCAGTTGCCTGACTGAGCCAGAAAATTGAGAGATGACCCTGAATTTTGGAAAATTTTACAGGAAGACACAAGAGACTTTTTTGTAACCTATCACACAGGATAACATGTACATTAAAAAGTGCAGTTTTCTGATATTAGAACCCCAAGTAATATTAAAACTTTGGACCCGGAAAGTGATGATTAAAACTCTGGACCTAGAAAGTGATGATGACTTGTAGGGAGGTGATACTTTGGTCCAGCATTCCTGCTCAAAGAGCCAAAATGGAGAAGAAAGTTCCAGTTTGTGGAGGCCAGTAATGATCCAGCAGCCAAAACCTCACTTACCTTTGATCTTTGGATCATCTGAAGCTTATTTTCATTCTCAACTTAAATAACTGATTAACAGTCTTGGCCTAGATTGAGTGACAGTGATAAAGGCAAAAGATGCTCCTCTGGTTGCGGCCTGAGAAACCTCCAGAGTCTTTTGAGTTGAGCATTATGAGCTGAGCACTAGCCATAATGAAGTTTCCCTTTTCCCTCACAATCTAGCATGAGCTCTGGGTGCATTAGCTCCAGTATAGAGTTTTCTCAAAAGATGAGATGCGAAGCCACAATGGCCAAATAAAGGCAGAACAACCCAAAGGATCAGCTTTATCACTGACTGGGCAAGCACTTGGTGATCCCCCTCTCAGGAGCCTGCATGGGTTTGCAGGCAAACATGCACTAGTCCCTACACCATCTCTGGGAAGTGACACGTGGGCAGGTGGTTGAGGCAAACAAGATCATAAGGGGCATTGGTCTTCTTGGATCACTGGAGCCAATTCTGGGACCCCCATAGGTGTTCTTGTCTTTGTGGTCAACCTTATGCCTATTGACTCAGATACAGGTGGACCCTAGGAAAAGTTTTCCAGAATGTGGTATATTTCTCTGCAGTGATATGGCCTCTAGATTTCAGGACTGACTGATTCATGGAGACATCCCTTTTGGTGGATCTGAGGAGGGGAAAGGGACTGTTAGCTTGACCTCCCTGAAGCAGTGGCAGGTTGATGTGTGGCAGCTAAATTCTCTCTTCCACTTGTTGAAATTCTCAAAAGGGAGAAAGAGGTAGGGTGAAAGATAAGATCCTCTTCTGTGTGTCAAAGGTGACATCTTTGAATTTGGAAAAACATCAGGAGATGCTTTGAATTAATGTAAAAGGCAACCCTTCCTTTTGTATGTGGGGTGTGTGACAAAAATGCTCTTAAGGTATCTAGTTGATGTAGGTAGAGAATTTTCATATAGGAGCAATGCTATAATGCTGGCATTTAGGTTTCTAGGTTAGCCCAGAAAAGTAATTTAGCTGGTTATGTAGAAGGAATATATTTACAGTGTTGAAACAATACTGCTGTGAGAGAAACATAAAATTGAATTAGAACTAGTGTTTCTTTTGGATGCTTGTCCTTTGAGAGAAGTGGGTTTAATTGGAGGGTGATGAAGCAGATGAAGGACAACTTGTGAACTTCCCTCAGGGGGTAGTTAACTTAAGTGATGGTTGGTGCTCAGAGGTAAGGGGCTCAGGTGGTGCATTTGCCTCACATTGCCAGGGAGAGCCTGGGGAGCAGGCATCTCTGTGGTTTGACCAGGCTCACATAGCTGCGACACCAAGCTACTGTAGCTAACCTGCCCTCTTTTCTTCTTCATCACTTCTAAAGGTACAACTTGTTTTTCTGAGGAATGCCGCAGACACTCCTTACTTTCTGTTTTATCCACAGAGATTTCAGCTCTAAACTTTTAGAGCGCTAAGCTTTTAGAATTGTTTGTTTTAAATAATGGAACCATTATACTTCCAAAATGTAACTACTACTGTCTTAATTCAGGCTACGATAGTAAAAACACCACAGACTGACTGCATGGCATTCAAGTCAAGGCCCTAGCTGGTTCCCTGACAAAAAAGAGGACAGGAAAACCCCAAAATAAGCTGACAGTAGAGCTGGAGCAGGCTGCTAGGGAAGGGGTGGAGGGAGAAATTGGGGAAAGGAGGAGAACAGGGAGAGGGGCTTGAAACAGGGTATAAGGAAGTGAGCGACCAAAGAAAGGCTTTTCAACTTTGACTTTAACACATACAGGCCTGCTTCCAGAAGCAGGCTTCAAATAGCTCAATAGCAATTTACCTTTAACCTTGAGCACCTCTGCCTGCCTCACTCTACAAAGCAGGATACAAGCAGGCCATTAGCATTTTCACTGTACCTGCCTACTATTGATATGCAAAGGCAGCCAGCTGCTTCTTAGCTTCCAGCTCTAAAAACTGCAGAGAAAAAACTTATAAAACACACAGTTTAAAGTCTCCACTCATGGGTTCTTTCCACCATCCCCATCCTTCTCAACCAAAATACCAAACCAATGCAAGACTATCAGTGCAGACTAATTTATTTCTAACAAAGTGACTTTCTAATTACTACAAAAGAAAACATGTAAGACTCAGATTACTTTAACATTGTCCAAAACCTTTCTCAGCATTGTCCAAAGTCCTTTCCCCAGATTCCCCAAAAATCCTCAGTCTCTCAGTCCTGATCATCTCACCAATGCCAGCCAGTCAGAGTTCCTCTCCAGATGCTTGAAGACATCTTTCTTTGGGGCGCTTCTTTGGTGTGCTTCTCCTTGTCTTCCACACTGCCTTCTCCTTGTCATCTTCAGGTAGCAGGAACTTCATGGTACCAGACCCAGCCAAGTTCATTTTCTTTTCAGGCCTAATTTTTGCATGGCCTCTTCTAGACACCAGTCAAACTCAGCAAAACATACTCCAACACGGAGTTCAAATCTGCAAACTCCTTAACCGCATTTAGCACACATGCTGCCAGTCCAGGCCAGCCAAAGGCTGCAGGCCCCCAGGCCTGGCCATATCCACCTGGCTCACATCTTTACCAGATGGCCGATTCCCATCTCTCCTCCATTGAACGTCTCTCTCTATCCGATCTCCATATTGCCTCTGAATCAGAATTCGAATCTCTCTCTCTGTTTCCATACCCTTTATATATCCTAATTTCCCACTTTCCAGGAAACCTGTTTCACCTTGACCATTTCACTTCTTTCTCCCCCTGCCTTTCCCTGAAGGGAAATTCCAACTAAGGTCATTCTCACATTTTAGCATGTGTCCTTGAAATCTGCAATCTTAAACTGGAGACAATGGGGATGGGGGTAGCACACCCTATCAGGCTGACTCTTGGGTGAGGGTTGGTGGGTAAACCCTGGGGAATGTAAATGATTACACACGCACACACACATATATGTTTGTACTTATATACATGAATATATAAACAACAAAATGATAAATCAAAAAAATTTTTAGAAAGTTCATATTAATCTATAAGTTCACATTATAAATTAATGAGAAGTATGATGCAGTGGTTGTATTAGTTGCTTGTCACTTGATTCCTAGCTCCCCCATCATTGTCTCCTGTTTAAGATTGCAGATTCAAGGAAGGTGTGCTAAAATGTGAGAATGGCCTTAATTAGGATTTGCTTTCAGAAAGAGACAAGGGGAAGGAAGGAGGAAAACAGGTTTTTTTCTTTGTAATGTAATAATTCAGGAGCTGTTCCTGGAAGGCAGGAAAATAGAAAGAATATGTAAAGAGGTTTGAAACAAAGAGAAGAAAACAAAAAGAAAAGATGGGAATGGAGATGGAAATTTAGGTTTTTGTTTTGACCATTTTGTAAGATGGAGATGAGAACCATGTGAGTTTGGCCATGTGGTAAGACCTGGGCCTTGCAGCCTCTGTGTGCTAAAGGCAGTTAAGAAATTTGCAGATTTGAACTGTTTTGCTGAGTTTAACTTGTGTCTGGAAGAGGCCGTGCAAAAGTCAGGCCTGAAAAGAAAGTGAACTTTGCTGGATCCAGTACGGTGAAGTTTCTTCTACTACCTAGACGACAAGGAGAAGACAGCATGGAGGAGTTGAAGCACGCCAAAGAAAGATGTCTTCAAACACGCGGAGATGAATTCTGGCTGACAATGGTGAGATGATCAGGACTGAGAGACTGAGGATTTTTGGGCAATCTGAGAAAGGACTTTGGACAATGCTGAGAAAGGTTTTGGACAATGTTAAAGTAACCTGAGTTTTACTTACATGTTTCTTTTGTAGTAATTAAGAAATCAGTTTGTTAGAAATAAATTAGTCTGCACTGATAGTCTTGCATTGGTTTGGTATTTTGATTGAGAAGGCTGGGAATGATGGAAAGACTCCACGAAGTTTAAAAGAGAGTAAATTGAGGCAAACTAATGTAAAGTGTAAACTGTAATTTTTAAGTTTTTTTCCTCTGCAGTTTTGGAGCTGGGAGCTGAGAAGCAGCTGGCTAGCTCTTGCATATCAATAAGTGGTCAGTGAAAATGCTAATGAACAGTTTGTAGCCTGCTTCCTAGGAAGAGAAACAGGCATAGGTGTGTCTACTTCAAGTTAAAGGCAATTTGCTAATGTAAACTGCTTGGAGCTGTTAGGGGGCTTTGGCCCCCAGTACTGGTGTTGATGTATTAAAATAGCTATTGTTAGCATTGGTGGGTGGAGGTTTGGAGAAGGGAAGTTAAGCCTTCTTGGGAGAAAAGAGAATTGAAAGGATCAGGGAGGGGATAGAGAAAAAGACAGGGAAAGAGAGTACAAAAGAGTTAAGAGGAAAAGGGAGGAGGACGGAGAAGGGAATGGAAAAGTAGGGAACAGAGGAGCAGCAGGGAGGCTGAAGACCTCAGAGCTGCCCCTGCCATGAGGGGCAGCAGGGAGGGAAGGAAGCCAAGCTGTGGGCTTCCATCCCCATGCCCAGCCCGGGCCGGTGAGGAGCCCGGGGAAGCATGTTGAAGAAACTTGTGTCCTGTGTGAGCTGTCTTGGAAACGTGGTGCATGAAAACTTGGTTTAATTTTGAAACTGCGAAGCTTGGAAGTCTTCTGGAGAACTGAGGATAATTTGCTGTGTTGCCATTTTCAATGTGAGATGTCTGAAGCGCTTGCTGTGTTGCTGTACTGAGTGAGTTTTGCTGATGCCGGGGCCACACTATGGAGCTGGAGCTGACAGAATGCTGGAGCTGTGCCTTTTGGAGAAGAATTGAGGACGCCGCCCTGGTCTTCCTCGTTGGATTTGAATCTCCTACTTTCAAAGAAGGATCGATGACGCCATCTTGGCTTCTTCTGGCTTGCAGCTGTGTCTTTGAAGATGGAGCGGTGGAGCCATCTTAACTCCTTCATCTGGCTCAAGGTGGGGTAGTAGCCATTTTTTGGACACACATGGCTGCTGAAGCCATGTGCGCTTTGGACTAGAGACTGGACTGTGTGGTAAGATTACTAAAGGGGTTCCCTGTACCCTTCCGTGACTCTTCTCCAATTTGTCTTTTAATAAGTAAATTTGTTTTTGTCTCCCTATAAAGTTTATGTGGTCTTGCTACTGCATGCGCGGCCTGGGAAGAACCTGGTGTGTGGGTGGCTTTAAAGGCCAGCTGCAACCCTTTGTAGGTTTTGGGTAAGCACCCCGTTTTGTCTGTTTTCTCACCCGATATCAGAGCCTGCTTGGGAGAGAGAAGCAGGCCTGTATGTGTCAAAGTCAAAAGGTCTCTTTCTCTTTTACCCTGTTTCAACTCCAGCTGTCCCATATACTCTGCTCTACTATATGTGACTATAAGTCTACAAACTGTGTCGTTTTAAAAAAATTGTATTTCAATTTTTTAATTGGGTAATGTTGGCTTATAGTGTATGATTTAGTATATTGGTTCATACCTCTTCAGGTGTATGTTACTACACCATGCCTGTCACCAAAGCACCCATTATCCTCTACCAGTCTCCTGGGTGCCCTTACCCCTGCACAGTCACCACTCGCTCTGTCCCTCTGAGAGCCTTAATTCTATAGTCCTTCAGGGTGTATTATAGTTTAATTTTAGCTGTTCCTTGTTTTGTCTTTATATTCCACATATGGGTGAAATTATCCAATCTCTCTTCTCCCAATTTGTCTTAGCATAATCCCATCTAGTTCTAAGCATATTGTCGTAAATAGTAAGCTTATATCATCTTTTTAAGTAGCTGAGTAATAGTCCATTATGCATATTCCACATCTTCTTGATCATTAAACAGGTTTGTTTGCTTTTTTATAACATTGCTATAGTAAATAGTGCTGCAATGAACATAGGAGTGCACATATCCCTTTGAATTGGTGTATTTTTGCATCTTTTAGTAGAAACCTAGAAAGAACTTTTGGATCACTTGGTAATCTATTTTTAATATTTTGAGAAACCTTTGTCATATTTTCCATAGAGGTCGGACCAGTCTACATTCTCACCAACATCTTCCAGACTCCTTTGCTACTTGGTCTCCTCTTAGATTTTGTAAGTAGGTGGTACTGGCAGAAAACTGGGATGTGAGAGAAAGGAAGTTGCAATAATGCAAAATTGCTAGGTGATGGTGGTATGACAGCAGTGATAATGCTTGTACCTCTGCATGATGAGTATGGATGTGTCAGCTTAGGTGTTAATTGCTTTAGATCTCCAATATTACTCTTTCATCTTCTGCTGCCTCTCTAGTTCACTTCTCTCTTCCTTTTGTTCTTCCATATCTTCCAGTACTTTTGTAAACAATTCTCTATACTATTCCCTCTCTGTTTAAATAATGTAGTATGATTTCTGTTTCTTCAATGGATATTTGAGGTCTGAAGTCAGAGAGACTAGGTTGTAAGCTCTTGAGTGCCACCTACTTTGTTTTGTCATGTCTTTCATTTTCAATTTCACTCTATGGAGACAAGTGGAAGTGACTGCCTCAGAACTGCTGTGTGTGGTAATAGGAAACTATAATGATCACAACTGAGGGAGGAAATCTGATATTGTGGCAAAACAAATAAGGGTACAAAGTAATGGTCCACCAATAGTAAAATAAGTAAATAAGTAAAAAGAATTGCTATGAAAATGATATAAATAGTATATATATAATAGATATCTACCTTTTTTACCTTTGAAAATAGTTCTCCCTAACTGTTGCATATTTCATAACAATGTAATGTCCAGTTTTAAAGGCCTGTTATTTAATGTCTTTTCATTATGAAAAAGTTAAAATATATACAGAAATAGATTAGTGTAATGATAATGAAATTTCATATACATGTCACCCAACTTCAACAGTTACAAAATTCAGGCTACTCTTTTATCTGTACCACCCACTCTTCCCCCTACTCTAGGATTATTTTAAAGCAAATCTAAAATTTTGATTTCAGCTGTAACTATTTCAGCATGTAACTGTTAAGACATAAGGACTGTTTGGAAAACAACTATAGTACCTAAAAATTAAATTAATTCCTAAGTATCATCAAATAATAAGACAAGTGTTTCCATTTTCCCTTTTTACTTCACAAATCCTTGTTTTAAGAAAGTTTGTGGTTTGGAATACTATCTATCCATTGCCATTAGTCGCTCCTTAAGTGTCTTTTAACTTACAGGTCCTTTTTCTCTCATTTTTTCCTTACAGCTTACTTTGTTGAAGTTATTGGGTCATTTACCCAGCAATTTCCCACAGTCTGGGTTTTGCTGATTATAGTCTTGTGATATCATGTACTACCATGTATTTTTTGGGTCTATTTTCCCTGTACGTAGTTAGATCTAGAGGTATATTGGTTGGATTCAGGTTTATTTGTTTATTTTATTTATTCAGGTTTGTCTTATAGTATTGTAAGACTCTGTTAGAAGGCACAAAATGTCTGGTTTGTGATGTTTGATGATTCTTGCAGTATTCCATTAATTCACTAGGGGCTGTAAAAGTAAAATGATTTACTCTTTCTACACCATTTCTAGAATTTTCTGTCCAGAGACACTTCCCCTCATCAACTACTGATTATCCCGATGCACAACTCACACGACAAAGGTGGAGTAAATGCTTAATTCTCTTACCAGTTTTCAAATAGTGATTTAATTCCCTAACAGTCTCCAGAGATAATGATGGATGTTTTCAGTGTTGTTAAAATTAATCAGTTTGTAACTACTCGGTGTGCAGTTTTTATCTTTACTGATGCTGAATTGTCCTGAGAAGCAGTTGTTTTTGATAGGTTTCTTACCTTTTGGATTGATTTTCTTGCCAGTTTCACCATGTTCATTCACTGATCTGGAATCAGTCCTTTTTCTCAGAAGCCTAATTCTTTTTATTAAAAGATATTACTTAGAGATATGATCTGGGCAGCATAGCACTCATTGAAAAGAGCCTGGGTATTGTTTCTCAGCCTTTTGAGTGACAATAGCTGGAAAATAAATATTTTTAAAGGTAAATGCATCATGATTTTATACTTAAACCTTTAATTCAAATTTAGAACTATAGGGCTTTTTAAAAATTTTATTTTATTTTATTTTTATTCTTTCTTTCTTTATTTTTTGAGACTAGGTTTTGCTATTTTTGCCCATGGAACCCTAGGCTCTCATTGCCCAGGGTATCACAGACTCAAGCAGTCCCCAGCCTCAGCTTCCCAGGTAGCTGGGATTACAGGCGCACACCACCACACCCAGCTATTTTTTTCGAACTAGGTCTCACTACAGGCCCCAGGCGGGACTCGAACCGCGATCCCTGGCCCCGGCCACTTCATAGGCTGAAGCTTACAGGCACGAGCCACCGTGCCCGGCCTACACTTTTTTTTTTTTAAACTAACCATTCTTGTATTTCTATCTCCTCTTCCCAGATGTAAATCCTGAAATCCTCCAAACCATTCCTAATATGTTCTACCCCACAGCACCCACACAACAGTCTCAGAATAATAATGATCTCAATTACTGCATAATCAATATCATCCTTGAAAACGGGGTTAATATTTTTTCCCCAGTGGTTTTTGATGTCAGATCCCACTGGAGATGAATAGGCAAATTATTGTTTTTAAATCACTTGAATCAATTCCCTTTTATATGGCTATCCTACTAACAATGGAATGAACTCGACATGGTTCTGTTCATTTATTTCACTGTGCTTTTGACTTGAACTTTTTAAAGCTTCAATTTTGTTATAATGTCAATTATTTACATGTTACAAAGTTTGTGTTATTAGGTGGTATAGTCAGAGAAGTTTTAATTTATCCCTCTTTCCTACATTATATGCTTTATCACATTACCCTCATTTCTCTCATCAAATATGTGGTCATTTTCATATGACCATTTTAAATAAAATGTTCATAAACATGTTCATAGCATTCATTTCTTGGTAAAATGGTAATATTAACTTACACATTTTGTTTCTTTTTTTCACTTAGCAATGCATTTTTGAGATTATACTATCATTTTTCATAGAAATAGTCCTTGTTCCTCTCATAGGTACATAATATTACTTTGTACAGCTCTGTCATGCTGTCATGTGCTATATAAGGATATTTTGGTCAGTGAGGCACTGTCTATTTGACAGTGGTCCCAACAGGCTACACTACATAGTTGAGGTGTAGGCTTGTAGACTGTGCCATCTAGAGCTGTATAAATCCAGTTTCTGACAGTGTGGTAGCTTTGTGATGCATTTCTCAGACTGTGTCCCTATCATTAAGTGACCCATGACTATAGTGTATTCAGATAGCCCCTTATTGATAGCTTTCAGATTATTTCCATTTCTTTTTTCTTTTGCTGTTATGTGTTACGATAGAGCATGGTCCTGTGCTGATACCTTTTCATATCATGAAGACTGACTTTTTAAATGTAATAAGATATTTCTTCTCACACAGGTAATCTTTACCTAACCTAAGGAATTAACTTCTGCCCTTCAAACAGACATGTTGCACTGGGCTGTTTAATTCTAAAGAAAGTATAAAATAATAATAATATAGTTTTTGCTCAGGCTCAAGTTTAATATTGCTGGCAGAGGACTCTTAGGAAGTAAAACCTGTTTTTCTCTCCTGTAGACCTGGTTATTGTTTCATTTTCATGAAGGTGTGAGATCTCAGAGACAGATTTTCTAGGGGCAGTTGACCTTCTCAATCGCAAACATCTATTGGACACTATTCTCCTTCCGTTTGTCATTAAAACAGCTTGGGTAGAATAGTTGCTGCTTTTTCATCTTCACTTCTGCAGGTCCACTTATCTAGAAGTGCATTTAAGCTGTGATTAACCCCATCAGTACCCATAGAGCACACCTGGAGCTCACATGCTGATTGTTGTAAAGAATTTCCTTGATCCTTTGTGAAGAGTTAAAACACAATCAATACCTTATTTTAAATTTAATTGAGACCTAAAAGCAAAATTTTCTTCTTTCTAAATTGAATGCATGACTGTATTCTTTCATATATTTAGAAAAAATTAATTATCTTTATAATCTGATATATGATACATGTCCTAAAGTGCTTTCTTGTGTTCATACCAATTATAAAGGGATCTTGATTTCTTTTTCCTTACACAGATATATTAGTGTTCTCAATAAATGATGCTCAAGGTGGTTTCTTGGTACTTACATTATCTTATATAAATGAGTGGAAAGGTGATAGGACTTAGCATCGGGGCAGAGTAAGAAAGGGTGAAGCAGAGGCATCACTGAAAAACAGCATGTGTGAGTGGAGAGTTTTGGTTTGGAGCATGCAGACCTCTCTAAATATGCCACTGGAAGATGGAGAAAGTGATATGTGTACCTATGTATGTCCAAAGAAGAGAACTTAAAGGTGGGGTGACTTACCTATGTGTCACTAAAGAAGTGCCTCAGTTTAGGAGAGATAAACAGGTTGAATGACAGCTCCCTTAGTTAGTCAGGTAAAGTTGTTCAAGTAGGTCAGGTCAGGTGGTTGCCAAATTTGCCCAAGTGTTAGGGTAGATTGAATCATTTCAACAAACACGTATTCAGGGTCTGATTAAACACCAAGTATCTATGTCATCCCAGCTGTCATCCCAGCTACCTGGGAAGCTGAGGCTGGGGATTGCTTGAGTCTGTGGTATCCCGGGCAATGAGAGCCTGGGGTTCCATGGGCAAAAATAGCGAGACCTAGTCTCCAAAAAAAAAAAATAAAATAAAAAAATAATAATAATAACTGAGTATTCCATTGAGTATAATCCCACAATTTCTTTATCAGTTATTTGGTGCATCAGTTGCTTCCATGATTTTTATTAATTAATTTATTAATAAAATTAATAATTAAATAAATAAATTAAATAATTTATCTGTATATTTATATACAGATAAAAATATTATTACTTTCTCTGGATCAGGAATCCAGGCACAGCTCACTGGTCGCCATACTCAGGGTTTCCTATGAGGCTGTACGATCTTGGCTAGGGCTGAGATTCATTTGAAGGCTTTGAAGGAGGCTCATCTTTCAAACTTATGGACATGATTACTGGTAAGATTCAATTCCTTGAAGGTTTTTAGACTGAAAGTCTCAGTCCTTGCTGACTGTTGGTTGAGCTCCTTGCCACATGGATCTCCAAGACAGCAGGAGATCTTGATCAGCAGGAGAGATAATCTGTTAGTAAGATCATAGTCAGCAATCTTTTATAATGACATCTGATCATCTCTGCTATATTTTATTGACTATATATTTTGTTGACTATATTTTAGTGACTAAAAGCAACTCACTAGACCAGCTCCTACTCAGGAAGAGGGGGATTGCACAAGGTTGTAATGTCGGAGAGATAAGCTCCTATGGGGAAGGAAAGGAGAGCTTCTAATCTAGCCTGGCATGGAGATGGCTTCCCAAATAATGCAATGTCTGATTGTAACATTGATGGACAAATAAAGATTATTTTGTATGTATGTGGTAGTGTGGAGAGATCGGAGGAGTTCCAAGCAGAGGGAACAGTATGAACAAACATTGTGAGGGTCACATAAGATGGTATGTCTTGAAGACCACCACCTAATAGTATGGAAGATATGAAGAGTTACAAATGGAAGGGAGTGCCAGATTGGGCCAGATTTGGAATTTCTTGTTAGACTTAAAAAAATTAAGACTTTTAAAGTCAAAGGAACCATAGGGAGGATTTTAAGCAGGGAGTGACATAGTCAGATTTGTGGTTTTTTTGGTTGAAGAAGATTGTGGAAGATTGATTTTGATAGCTTTGCAATAATTCAGATGAGAAATTCTAAGGGCCTGGATTAAAGTAATGGCAACAGAGAAGAGGAAATACATTTCTTGTTTTTTAAATTAGAAAGTTATTTGATACTTGAATGCAAGGCAGTTGTGGGAGGTAGAACAATCTGGAATAATGCCCGGGTTTTGGCTTAATTTTAGCAGAACATCCTTGTTGGGGAGCAGAGGAAAAAGAACACAGGGAACAGGGAAAGCAAGGGTGGAAGGAAAAGGTCTGTGTGTATGTAGGTTTGTAATTTAGTGATTGGCTACAAAAATGCTTACTCAGATATTCTTTGCAATGTTTACATCTTCAATTTAATCAATGTTACTATGTAAATTTACTTTCTAGTCAAACCATATGCCACAGAGATAGGAGATAGAATCAGATACAGAATTCATTTTCCTTGCAGCTTGATAAAAAATTGGTGTTAGAATTTTAGTGGATTCCTCTTATTTAGGAAGCCCTGTCCAGTCCTGTCTAGTGTCTGAAATATTATAACAGGGCTCCTATCACTGGCAAATGCAGCTTCAAACTACCAGGCATCAAGTGTCATGTCACACTTTCCATTAATTTAGAAGACATTTACATGTCTCTATAGACCTCCTTTTTTTACACTTCCTTGTATGCTTTGCTCACCCTCCACCAGGTCTTCCGTACCAGTGTTCTACTTCCCTTCTCTGCCCCTCCTCCCTATTCTTCCTGGTAACCAGTATTTCCACCCAGAATTTAAGTATTGCTTTTGCTGTTCTTTGCCAGTATATAGTTTTTTGGTTATTTATATTACACGGGTAAGTGAAACTATCTTTCATTTTCTTATCTTACGTAGCGTAACCTTTTCAAGGTCTATCTATGCATTTTGTACTCAAAGGTACCATTAAAAAGAATAATAAGCTGGGCATGGTGGCTCGTGCCTGTAAGCTTCAGCCTATGAAGTGGCAGGGGCTAGGGATTCCGGTTGGTGTCCTGCCTGGGGCCTGTAGCGAGACCTAGTTCCAAAAAATAGCTAGGTGTGGTGGCGTGCGCCTGTCATCCCAGCTACCTGGGAAGCTGAGGCTGGGGATTGCTTGAGTCTGTGGTACCCTGGGCAACGTGAGCCTGCGATTCCATGGGCAGAAATAGCAAGACCTAGTCTCCCAAAATAATAATAATAATAATAATAATAATAATAATAATAACTGAGTTCCATTGAGTATAATCCCACAGTTTCTTTATCAGTTATTTGGTGCATCAGTTGCTTCCATGAGAATTTGGCAATTGTAGAGAATTCTATAAATATAGTAGGAGTGCATAAACCTTTCTGTTAGTGTTTTCATACTCTTTGTGTAAATACCTAGCAGTGGTATTGCTCAATCATGGAATTTTCATGTATTTTCCTAAGGGTCACTGTACCATTTCCCATAAAGGTTGCACCAAATTGTGTTCCTACAGATATTGGATCAGAGTCCCTTTTTATTCCCCATCCACATGAACATTTGTTGTTTCCATTCTTTTTGATATGTGCCATTCTCACAGAAGTGAGATGATCTCATTGTGATTTTGATTTTCCTTGTAATAAGCGGTGTTGAACAATTTTTCATCTGTCTGTAGGTTATCTGAATATCTTCTTTAGAAAAGTATCTATTTAGGTTTTTTTCCATTTTTTGAATGGCCTTTATTATTGTTGTTGTTGATTGTATATTATGTAGTTTGAAAATTATCCTCCTGTCATATGTTCACGTGCAAATATCTTCTGCTATCTATAAGTTGCTGTTTTGATTTTGTGATGGTTTCTTTTGAGATAAATAAGCTCTTTAGTTTGAGGTAAATAAGCATTTGCTTTTGCTTTTGTTTCTCTTGCCATGGGGGTTACATCGGCAAATATGTCTTTGCAATTGGTGTTCAGTACTGTGTCCTCAATGCTTTCTTTTAAGTATTTTATGCTTTTATAGCTTATATTAAGATATTTAATACATTTTGAATTAGTTTTTTTTTCATGTGGCTGTTTGCCATTTGTTAAAGATAGCTCCTTTGTAAAAGATCAACTGTTCATAGATTGTAAGTTCCCTCTCAGCTTTCTCTTCTATCCCATTAGTCTCTGTTTTTGCTCTAGTACTATATACCATTCTGATTATTGTTGATTTACTGTTGTTGTATAGTAGGTTTGAAGTCAGGCAATGTCTACGGCCATACCACCCTGAATACACCCGATCTGGTCTGAAGTCAGGCAATGTTGTGTCTCCATTTTTCTTCTTTTATCTTTGGGTTATCTAGGGTTTCTTTTTTTGTGTGTGTGTTTACAAGCAAGTTTGTGATTGTTTCATTTCTTGGGAAAAGTCATTAGGAATTTGGTAGGTATTGCATTAAATTTGTACATTGCTATAGGTAATGTGGTCATTTTAGTGGTGTTTATTCCTACAATTCATGAACATAGAACATCTTTCCATTTCTTTGTATCTTCTTTTATTTTCTGTAACAGAATCTTAGAGTTTTCAATGTATAGGTCTTTTATCTCCTTTGTTAGCTTTACTCCCAGGCATTTTATCCTTTGATGTTATTGTAATGGGATTTTTAAACAATTCTCTTCTAATTCATTGTTTGCATAGAGAAATGCAGCTAATTTTCTGGGTGAGCTTTCTATTTTACTGTATTCATTTATTGTTTCTAGTTTTGGGGGATAAGGTCTTTGGAATTTTCTGTGTATATTGTCATCTGTGAATAGTCATAGTTTGACATCTTCTTTTCCAATTTGGATTCCTTTTGTCCTTTTTTTGCCTAATTGTTTTGACTAGATTCCCAATACTACGTTGAAAAATAGTGGGGATGGGATGGTGGACATCCTTATCTTGTTCCTGATTTTAGCAGAAATGTTTTCAGTTTTTCACCATTATATGTGAAGTTAGGCTGTGGGTCTGTCATCCATAGTTTCTGTTTATTTACATTTTATTGAGGTTTTTTTTTTTTTATCACAAATGAGTATTGAATCTTGGTGTATGCTTTTTTGGTATCTTTAAATGATCATGTAATTTTTGTTGTTGTTTTGTTTTTGAAACTAGGTCTCGCTATTCTTTTCCTGTGGAACCGCAGGATCACATTGCCTGGGGTACCACACTCAAGCAATCCCCAGACTTAGCTTCCCAAATAGCTGGGATTACAGGCACATGCCACCACACCCAGCTATTTTTTGGGGACTAGGTCTTGCTACATGCCCCCGGCAGGACTTGAACCATGATTCCTGGCCCCAGCCGTGGCTTCCTAGGGTGCTGCTTACAGACATGCGCCACCGTGCCTGGCTGACCATGTAATTTTTATCTTCTTTCTTTTTTTTTCAAATCTGGTGAATGACATTGATTAATTTGTGTGTGCTCATCTAACCTTGCATTCCTGGGGTGAAACCTACTTGATCATGATGGATGGTATATTTATGGATTCAATTTGTTAGCATTTTGCCGTGAATTTTTACATCTATATTTATTAGAGATAGCAGTTTCTTTCTTTCTTTTTTTTTTTTTTTGTTTGTTTTTGGGGTCAGGGTAATGCTGATCTAATAAAATGTTTTAAAGAATTTGCTACCATTCTCAATTTTCTTAAAGCATTTGAATAGGAAGTATTAGGTTCTCTTTGAAAAATTGGTTGAATTTACAAGAGAACCCATCTGGTCTTGGCTTTGTGTTCTTAGAGAGACTTTTTATTATTCTTTCAACTTCTGTGCTTGTGATTGGTCTGTTTAAGCTGGCTATTTTCCCCTGGATCAATTTTAGTTTCTACGAGTCTAAAGATCTATTCATTTCTTCTATATTGTTCCAGTTTTTCTTTTTCTTCTTTGTTTGTTTTTGTTTATACATGTATAGAGACAGCCATAGTAGGTTCTTATGATCCTTTGTAGTTCTGTGGCATTGTTAGCAGGCAGAATGAGGACACCCCGAGACACCTAAACCTACCTGCTCTGAATGGGTTATGCTATCAATGGCATCAAGACAAAGCTAACCCTTAGTGCATAAGAGCCTTCTCACAAGTCTTTTACCCATGTCTATCTCTTTTAAGTATCTTTTTCCAAGTCCCCCAGGTCCCTGGTTCAAGTGCAATGCCAAGATGCAAGTGAAGCTTCTTCACATCTTTCTGTTCCACATGTCTCTTCCAAGTCTTCTCCTTGCTATGCCCAAGTCCTCTCCCACTTTTTTTCATCCCTCAAGTTCTTTTCACAGTCTTTCCTAGCTTCTCCCACTGCTCAGCTCTACCCTACTAAGGTGGGCTGGGAACTGTTACAGCATCCGTTGTAACTTCACTTTTTCATTCCTGACACTTGTGTTTTGTTTTTTTTCTCGGTGAGCCTAGCTAGTTTGTCTATTTTGTTTTTTCAAAGAGCAGCTCTTGGTTTCACTAACTGAACTTTTTGTTTTCTATTAAATTATTTCTGTTCTAATTTTTATTTGCTTCTACTGATACTTGGATGTTTTCCTTTTTATAATTCCTTCTGTTGTAGAGTAAGATTGTTTATTTGAGTTTTTCCTGTCTTTTTTTTTTTTTTGGTTTGTTTTTTATGTAGTCCTGAATTTCTGTGTACTTATTTTGTAGTACTGCTTTCAGAGTTTCCTACAGTATCTATGGCTTGTCTTCATTCTGATTAGTGTCTACTTTTTATTTTACTGAGGTCTAATTCACATAACAAAAAATTTACAATTTAAAAAGATATAATTCAGTAGTATTTAGCATATTCAGTATTGTGCCACTAGCACCACTATTTAATTATAGGATACTTGCATCCCTTCCAAAAGAAACTATACCTGATTTCATTTTGGAGAGGTGAGGGGTTCAGAAAGGGTTCTTGTGTTTCCTCTGAAAAATATTTTACCAGACTTCCCCTTTCAGCATCCTATAGTGATTTTGCCTGCAATGCAAAAACTTTTGGTATATCCAAATAGAAGATTTATTATAGTAAAAAAAGGAAAGTTGTGCCTATAATCCCAGGGAGGATTACCTGGGAGGCTGAGGCTGGGGGTTACTTGAGTCTATGGACAATCCTGGGCAACATAGCGAAGACCGAGTTTCTCAAAAATAAAAAATAAAAAGGAAAGGAAAAGAACACTTGCACAGATCCAAGTGGTTTGAAAGGGGCAGATTTATTCTGATAAAATGTTTGTTCTGGGAGGAGGGGTTTATTCCTTTGTGGAATTGTTACTTATTGTTTAATCATTTTAGGGTGGGATGTTGATTTACAAGGTCTGGTAATTATCCCTAACGGTCTTCAACCTACATATTCTCATCTTTTGTCCATGCCTATGGTGTTTCCTATAGCAATCCTTTGTAATGATTGACAAGTTCCATGCCCCCAATTCTAGGCTGGGCCTGAGGACTTTACATTTCTATAGTTAGTTCATATATTAATCATTTCTATCCCACCTACAGTTTCTGGTTTCCTAGATGCCTCCTTCCCAAAATCTTTATTCTAAACCTTCATCAATACCTATTAGCTGTCAGTCTATTCCGCTTTCTTTGGCAGCTGCCAGTCTACTCCTCTCTCTAGATCTGCTTGTTCTGAACATTCATATAAGTGGACTCATATGTGACCTTTTGCATTGGGCTTCTTTCACTTAGCACAATGTTTTCATGGTTTATCCATGCCATGACTAAAATATCGATGCAATTATTATTGTCAGATAATATTCCATTGTATATATTGCATTTTATTTATCCATTTATCCATGATGGACTTTTGGGTTTTCAGCCATTATTATAATGCTGCATGAACTTATGTTTTCATCTCTCTGGGGTATATATTAGCAGTAGCATTGCTGGATCTTACCATAACTCTGTATAACATTTTAAAGAACCACTAATTTTAAGTCCAGCTACACTGTTTTGCATTTCTGCTAGCTTATATTGTTAGCAGGCAGAATGAGGGGCACATCCACTAAATCTGCCATCCACTGCATCAAGAAATCTGCCATCCACTGCATCAAGAAATGGGTTTTTCCATCCTCTATGTCAAGACAAAACATGTTTAGTGCATAAGACCTTCACTAATACACTTAGTGTACAGTAGAGAGAACACGAGAAGACAAAGTAGTTAAAAGTTTCCAATTAAACATCTAAAGTTACTCATCCCACCAGGGTTAATGCCCAACCAAACGGTTGGCCTAAAGCAGGATTTCTGAGGCCCAAAAACTTGCCACAAGTCTAAGGCACCTTCTGACAAGGAAAGGGTCAGAAGTGGCCAGGCAAGTCTGGAAGGAAAGGGCAAAAGCATAATATTAGTCAAGCTAAAGGCTGCCACTGTCAGCTTCCCACCAGTTTCTCACACATATTAATATGGGGTGACTTGGCTGGATGGGCAGCCAGGGTTTCTGGTAGTGACATAATTGAAAATTGTGTTGGGTGCCATACTGTCCTGGTGGGCGTGGTCTGAGAGAAAGCCCCACAAGAAGAAACAAGAAGTGACAAGCGGGAAAAGGGCGCACAAAAGGAGGAGGTCAGAAGTGGCCCAGAGAAGAGAAAGGTGTGGGAGACATGAGAATGGTGGCCAGTAAAGAGGCTCCGGAGTGGCCAGGCTGTACGGATACTCCCTGGAAGAGTTGGTGGTGGTGAGGAGTCATGGTGGGAGAATGACTGGCAGAGTTGTAGCCAGTGTGGAGTCATATGTCAGAATGGCAGACCAGGGGTGACTGGAGGTTGCTGAGGTTAGGCCCAATGAATGTGGTCAGATGCCGCCGAGGCAGGCCTGGATAAGGAAGTACATGGCACTAGACAAGGTGGTGTGGAAAGATGGTACCTGGAGACAGCCAGGGATTTGGAAGCTGATTTTGCATCAGTATTTGTTGGCAAAATTTGAAGAATCCTGGAGAAGCTGGAGAGAGAAGAAGCAGATTGCCTGCCTCAGGTTTGGAGGGGCAAAGGGGCACCATCTTGCACTTGTGTCTTGGGTGCCTTTGGGACTAAAAATGGTGACTCAGGTAAGATAACTGGGCACTTGTAGCATTAAGGACTTTATGTTTGAATTTTTGTATCCCTTGTTGGTTCCCTTGTTAATAAAATTCTGTTGTTCAAATTGCATTGTGACTGACAACTGCCACGCATGAGTGGGAAAAACCTGGAAGAATCTGGGCATAGAAACCACATTTAAAAGTGCTCCTTTGGCTTGTTGGTTGGAGGCTTCTGCCCTATTTGCATCTGATATCAATATCTCTCTTTTTCATCTATCTTCTTCTGCGTCCCTCAAGTCCCTGGTACAAGTCCACGGCTGAGAAGCAAACACAGCTTCTTCACATGTCTCTCTGTTCCATGTGCCTCCTCAAGTCTTCTGTCCCATTCTTCTTGCTCAAGTCCTCTCCCACGTCTTCTCCAAGTCTTTTCTAGTTCTCCTCACCACTCAGTTCCACCCTTCTATAAGTGGAGCAGGGAATCTGGAACTTCCTTTTTGTATGGGGGTTATGCTGTTATAGTAGGAGAACTTCTATTTTCCACTACTCCAACACTTGCTTTTATCTTTTTTTTTTTTTAATAGCCATCCAAGTGGTGTGAGGTGCTTTGGTTTACATTTCTCTGATGGCTAATTCAGAGTTGCTTTTAAGAATGAGACAAGATGTGATAGGTGAGAGTCCACATGAGTTTGAGCCTTAGTTCTATGCTAGCTTTGAGGATCCCCAGAATCACTGCATGAGTGTTTCTCATTATTCTTATATACTTGGCAGTCTTTTAACTCAAGGATGAGTGAGGTGTAATTCCCTGTACTAGCCTTCTGCTCATGTCCAGATCATCTGCACTGTACATAAAGCCTCCTGTTATGCCTGAGATCAGAGTTCTAGAGTAAAAGTCTAATGGTCCCATCCTGTGCGTTAAGAATAAAAACACTCAGCTGCAGCCTAAGAGAAGTAACTGATAAGATCTTGAGAAAAGGCAAAATTTGAAATTTTAAGACTCTGTAAGTGGCACTTTCTCTGGCCTCCTTGGGAGGCGCTACTGACCATGTGGAAGACTTACCATAAACAAAAAAGGTGGCCCTCACTTGTGCAATTGCAGAAGCTAAACTTTAGACTTGATTGAGCAGCTTAATATGAATACAAAAATCACTGGATTTATTAGAATTAAATATGGGACAGGCTTCACTTCTGGGCACAATGAATCACAGGTGTGTGTTGGTTCTTGCTATTTGTTTTGCTAATTTAGAGGGAATGGTGGTAAAGATAATTTCTAAATGGTGGCTCATGAAAAATTCATGAGTAGTTGTTTTGGAATGCATTTTATCCATGCTCATATGAATGCAGATGCAGCTGACAGTACGGAAATTTGCAACACAGCAGACAAAGCAAATGAAGCTATAAAGACTCAGATCAAAAGGACTCAGAGAAAGTTCTGTGGAAACTTGCCATTCCTACTTTTGCACTTCTTCCTGCTTCTTATTTTGTTTGTGATAAACCTAAAGTTCCTAAGGAAACACTGTTTCTTTTTAGGCTCTTCTTCCCCATTTGTAGTGGAATGAATTGCATTGAGACAGAAAAGGAGGGAATTTTGAATCATCTTTTCTGGTGTGTTTTGTATGATAACCAGAGAAGGTAGGAATCATAATAATGGGAATAATGTCAAAAAGGAGCTGTGTGACAACAGGTTTTGCTACATTTTAATTCAGAATTGATTGCAGTTGTTAAATTGCAACCTAGGGTCCCAGGAGAACAATTACCCCAGATGATTATAGTAAAGAGACTTAGGTGGAAATTTTGCTCACAGAGGTGTGAACAAAGACTAGGGAAAACAGATGCCCCCACAACAACTATGTGAAGTCCTTACCAGCCTTAGGGCTGAAGGAGTCAGAATAGTAAAGAACATTAGTCATGAGGACACAAGTTACTTCCAGGCCAGGCACTGAAGCAGCAATGGAGTTCTCCTTGCCTTCCAGGGCTCTCATTGCCACCAGGTGAAGGAAGCAAGGAAGGATGAGCTTGATTCTGGGCTTTGGGCTTTTTGCCTCAGGGACTTTGGGGACGTAGAGGACTTGGAGGAGACACATGGGGGAAAGACATGTGGAGACACTTGGAAGATACACATGGGAGAGACATATAAGGAGGCTGAAAATGGTACTTTGATTTTGATCTTTTTGTTCCAGATTTGTCTGGCCCCTTTCATTTCTTTTCTGTGTCCCCCTGCCAGAAGGTGCCTTAGAAGTGTGGCAAGCTTTCATGCCTCAGTGGCCCCTCATCAGACCCCGTTTGGCTGGGCATTTACCCACAAAGGAGATGGGTAACTGGATATTTTATTGAGGGATTTTTTTTTCTCCACTCTATGCACACTAATCATATTAAAGAGCATTCACACTAAGGATATGTTTTGTGTTTGTGTGCATGGGTGGCTGAACCACTTTAAAGCATGCAAGTTTGAGGGTCTCAGGGGTACCCCTCCATCTGCCGGCTGTTGTAAAGCCAGCTGGGAGAGGAAATGGTAGTGCAGACTGCAGAAGTGAGGGCCCAGTGGATGGGAGTGGTGGTTTGCAGTTTGGAGACTGATTTACACAATAACCACCAATTTTACAATGTACATATTATATTTGTTAATTTTACAAAGTGTTATTTTGAACAACTTTGAGAAATAGTAGAAGAGAACCATTTCTAATTTTGTAAAAATTACTGGATTTCACATTTACTTATATGAGAACTTCTGTTATTGGGCAAGGGAGAGGCTTTCTAATTTTATAAAACTCAATCATCCACTTGCTTCTCTCAGGCAGACTCAAAGCTGTAACTCCTTGAATTTTCACAGGTTCCCTACTTTTTTTTTTTGAGACTAGGTCTCACTATTTTGCCCAGGGAACCACAGGCTCATGTTGCCCACGGAACCATGGACTAAAGCAATCCCCAGCCTCAGCTTCCCAGGTAGTTGGGACTACAGGCACAGGTCACCATGCCCAGCTATCTTTTGGGACTAGGTCTTGCTAAGTTGCCCCAGTGGGGAGGGGTGGTGAACCTGTGGACTCAAGCAATTCCTAGTCCTGGCCTCTGTAGGTTGCTGCAGATTAAAGGCATGCTACCATTGTGTCCGGCCTCCCTACTTTTTGTTATGTAGATTCTAGCCATCACTTCTCAGCTCTCTGCCCTGGAGACTGCAGGTAAAAAAAAAAAAAAACTTAGAAACTTCAGTTTATAACTTTACTACCTTGCCTCAATTTACCCTTGCAGCTCCTGCAATCTAAAGACATTCAAAACTGCAGGTGTGGGTCCTTTCCACCATCCCTAGTCCTTATTATATTTTTCAAAGCCAAAATAAAACTCTTAGAGTGCAAACTAATTTATTACTAAACAAGGGATTTCATAGTTATTTTGTACAGAAACATATCAGAAAAACCCGATTACCCCAACATTGTTTAAAAAAATACCCTCAGTCCCTTAGTCCTATTGATCTCATCATTTGTCCCAATCCTTCAGAGTTTATCAGCACATGTTCCAAACAAAACATCCTTCCTTCTTCTTGGCCTGTTTCAGTTTCCAAGCATGTAGTTAAAGGTATGATGCTATCTTTTCCTTGTTGTCCTCCTCCAGGTAGTAGAAAGAAACACCATAGTACAGGAACTAGCAAAACCTATTTTCTTCTCAGGCCTGGCTCATCTGGCCTCTCCAGAAACATTTGAGTCAAACTCAGTAAGACAAACTCCAACATGGAGTTCAAACCTCCAACCTTCAGCAAACAATTCAGCCTTCAGCAAACAATTCAGCTTATGCTTGCTAAAAGCCATGAGTTTACCAGCTAGGATCTCAGACCCCAGGCTTCAGGCCCCTCAGACCTCATGATCTGACCTCCATCTTTCCTCCCCAAATTGCTGAATCCAGAATGGCTGATCTCCTCCTTTGTTCTCAGCCCAATATTTATACCCTTCCTTCCTACCTAGTCTTGCTGCCAAGAGGCTCTAGACCAAACCAGTTTTCTTTGAAGTTTGCAAATCTGTCACAAGAGAGTAGCCAGCTCCTTATCAAATGTGTGTATCAACTATGTTAATAGCAGCCAGGGTGGGTAGGCACCCCAGTATCACTTCTCCTTTAGGTGGTAAACTTTGTTATGAAGTCTCTTAAACCAATTTTTTTCTTTGTCTAACATAAGAGTGTATCTTGTTGTACTTCGAAAAAGACTGAAACATCAAACTGAAGCACATAACTTTGGGCAGGAGGGAAAGGGGGGGATTGGTGAGAAGGGGGGGTAAATCCCTGGGATTACAATGATGTGAAATTTATGTATAAATAAATTAGAAATAAAATGGAAGTGGAAAGAAAAAGAATGACTGAAACACATAGTGCCATGATGTTTTTCAGATTGGCAGAGGATGATATTTAAATTCCTCTCTTTCAAATTAGTGCATAGATAGTTGGATATTATTCTGAGGTGGTCACTTTTCTCCAAATCAAATCAGTTAGTCAAAGTTTGTTTAGCATTTTCATTGCCGGAAGGTGAGGGGAAGATGTGTTGTGTCAGACATCCAAGTAGGTAACTCTTTCTGCAGATGTTGCTGGGAATTATTTTGCTTCATACATTAGTGAGATCTGCTGGCCTGAAATATTTGTGGTTACTGAGTGACCTGTTTTCTTGTTGTCATGTGTGTAATTCTCCTAGGTCTGTGTAAAGGACAGGAGAAGGCCTGGGAGTCTACATGCCTTTGGGGTTGCTAGGAAATCGTTTTCAAAGTGCTTCATGGTGATGCAGCAGGTTGAACTTTTTTTGTGAGGCATTGTCATGGAAACTAAATGCATCATTGCCTTGTCTGACTAATTTATCTTCTAATGATAAAATTGCAATCCAGGATTCACGGATTAAGACAAGGATAAAAAGATATATTAAAAATGCCTGTAAGAGGACTGCTGCTCTACGTAACATCTTTTGAGTCTGATTTCACTGGCAGTGTGATTCATGTTGGTCGGGACTTGGTTGTGTGAAGTGATGGGGGCTAGTCAGTTTATTTCCCTTGTCTTTGGAGTAAGAAAACTGATTCCACCCTGCAGCTTTTTGCTGTGGAATTTTATTACCGACCTGAGCTCCTGAGCTTATAAATGAAGTGGAAGGCAGCAGCCAGTCACTGCATTTTCAGAGTGTTCTTTGTTTGGCTCTACTCCTTTGCCTCCTCTGCTTCTAGAGCAGACTGGGTAAAAGGGATGCTTCCACCTTTCACCAAAGCCTGTCTTATGGGAAGGGTGTACCTAGGCTTGCTCTCTCTGAGAACCCTAATACCCCCACTTCCCCAGAGGCAGATCCTGGAGCAGAGGCTGCTCTGACCTCCTGTAAGGATCCTCAGGGGAGAGAGAACACCCCTCTCACCCCTCTGCAGATGGAGGACAAATCTAGCATTGTAGAAATACAAGTATTTAGTTAGAGAGGAGAAGTGAATTGAGAAGGGGCTGTATTTAGTACTTCATCTGCCTCTACGGAGACTTAGCCTCTGGGGTTTCATTCTCCACCCTCCAGAGAGAGGGGTATGTGTGTGTCTGTGTGTGTGTGTAGATTAACTAAGTCTGCTCTTTTGTTTCAGGTATTTCCAAAATATCTTTTATTAATGTTTACAAGTTTAATATATATTTTGAGTTTTCTTTTTCATTTAAGGAGGAAAAGTCTGATTCCAGGCATGTGCACTAAGGTTGCAGATAGCAACAAGCCGCTTTAAGTCAGTGTTGCACTGAATACCATTTCAGACCCAAATCTATTTTAATTTAGTCATTCATTTTACATGTATTTACTGTGTACCTATCTTGTGCTTGACCTTCTGGTGCACCTAATATGGGCAAAAAAATTATCAGTAGTAGGAGATATCCTTCAGGGCATGAAGACAGTCTCCAACCAGGGTCTAAGGTCTGAACTGAGACCCCTCACCAGGATACCCTCCGGTAGCCGGGTTGGGATCCTCTTGCTGAGGCCCCTGCAGTCCCATGACTTGCTTCCTGTAGCTTTGGCTGTTTCTTCTTCTAGAGTCTCAACTGTGCCTCTTGATGACCATTTCATTCACAGGCACAGATTCCTACATGACTAATCAGTGCTGACTTTCTCTAGGTAATGTCACCTTTGTTGGTAAAATGATCCCAGAACCTATCATTGGAAAGATTCAGTGACTCTTGACTTTATCCCCTGGTCATTTATCTTTGACTCCCACTGCTTCCGACCCCAGGAAGACCTCAGAATTGGAGTGGTCCCCTCCTCCCTAATTTGATAATATGACCAATCAACCCATACAGCTAAGATCTGTCTATATTTCCTCCGAGCAGAGATGAAACAAGACTGTCATGTTAGGAAAGACATCAATGAACAATAGGAGGTAACAGAGGAGAACAAGCAGAGTCACCATTCAGAAACTAGACCCTCTGGTTTGTTTTTGGGTGTTG
This sequence comes from Uropsilus gracilis, assembly GCA_004024945.1. NCBI lineage: Eukaryota > Metazoa > Chordata > Mammalia > Eulipotyphla > Talpidae > Uropsilus > Uropsilus gracilis. Next base: position 34,946 of record PVHY01002560.1, read on the forward strand.
GAAGCACATGTTAGGCCTTCCCTAGTTGATGTGTCTCCATCGCCATTTGACCTTTGTCCTCTGTTCTCCAAATAGATTAAATAAACATGATCTTCCTCACCATGTTCCAGACACTGTTCTAAGGAACTTAAATTGATTCATTGAATCTTCACAACAACCTCATTAGGTTGGTTCTATTAGTATCCTACATTTATCTGTTTTTGGTAATGATTTAATTTTTTCAGTTAATTAAATATTATAATACCTTGTCATATGTGTTGTCATGTATGTATATATATATATATATATATATATACATTTTTTTTTAATGAAGGCTTCCTGTCATTCTGTTTGTTTGCTTCACGTGTTAATCCTTACTTATTGGGCCATAGTAATAATAGTTGTTTTTAAATTGTCAGATAATTGTTATATTTTTGCCATCTGATGTTGGCATATGGAAATTGTCTTTTTGCATGTTAGTTGTTGACTTCTTAGTCCTTTTGTCCAGGAATTTTGTATTATGAGACTCTGTGTCTTAATTCTGATGACAAATTGTGATATTTTTGGTTAGCAGTGAATCAGCCCAGATGGGCTCAGGCTACAGGTGCCCCTATAGTTCGTGGTTTCAGTATCAGTTCATTTTCAAATCCTTTACATATAAGTCCAGCGTAGCTGCCACCCAATGGCCGATCTGTGTCCTTAGGGTGATCTCAGAGTCTCCAAGTGCTACTTGGAAGTAACCTCAGAAGTATGTGACTGACTTGTAATTCTACTTTTCCAAGCTCTCCTTCTTGATGTTTTCTAGTTCTTTACAGCTCCCCTTTTTGGTCCTCTGGCCAGGAATCTGAACCTGTCTTTACCTCACTCTGCAGCATACTTGCTATGAGTCTGGCCACTTTTGAATTAAATAAGAACATAGAGTAATGGGAAAAAAGAGTAACAAAACAAGGACTTGCTCCACCCTTTTGGGACCACAGCTTCTCTGATCAAGGGGAAAGTTCACTTTCCTTAATATTTTAGCCTCTGTGGATTGCAGTTGCTGCTGTCACAGGAGATGTTGGAGGTTGGGATGAGCTAGAATGAGGAAAGAGGGAAACAATGGGAACTCTCTCCAACTATGTGTTAGGAGACCTTTTCCTTCAAGTGGGGACTGGTACTCCCTTTGAGAGTTCTTTGATAATTTTCAAACTGCATTCAGTAAGGCTAGGGATAGCAGTAGGAGAAATGGTCAACTCATCAGCAGATCAGTGGCACTTTTAATACTGGTTGTCTTCTCCAATCTACCTGGTACTATTTCCTTTACAAGTTTCTTAAATAGTTGTTCCATGCATTCACTCTAGCTTTTATAATGGCATTAATTTGGGAGACAGATCAGAGTGTGCTTACTCCATCTTTCCTAGAACTAGATATTTTATAGCAGTGTGTTGGCCTTTGCCATGAATGGGTTTAGTGCTGGTACAAGTTAAGGATTCGAACCATAAGAAAGTATTTGTTGTTAGTTATGGTTGGGTGGGTTTTGCTGTTGTCTTTTCCAGAGACATTTTAGCAGCGATAGCAGCTCTTTTTTTTGTTTTTTAATTATAACTTTGGAAACTTTAAATGCAAAATCTGAAATGCTAGTTGGCTAGACACTAATGATTTCTTTAACAAATCAATGTTGTTTTACCATTTCTCTTGAGAAACAATTCAATGACTAATGTGAACTTTGCTTTATTAACTCATGAGACAGTCAGGGATGGAGCTTGGGAGCTAGCCTTGGCCTTCACACAGATTTGGACTTGAGTCATGACTTCGTCACTTTGTTACTGTATGACCTTGATCAGGCTGCTGAACGTCTCTGATAGCCGTTCCTTCATGAATAAATGGAGATAATTGTCATAGTGCTTCCATGACATAATGCTGCATGAATCAGTGAGACATTATGGGTGGTGATTTTCATATTCTCCCCTCTTCAATAATTTCTGCTCAATAATATTAGTGATTATTCTTACTAACGTTTTTGCATCATATGAAACATATGGACATGTGAAAGTAATCGAAGATACAAAGGCATAAAAATTTACCTGTATATATGGTAATATATATATGGCATCTGCTTTCCTCTCAATATTTCATTTTACATGGGACATTGATTAAGGTTCCAATATTCAGGCTCAGTACATGTTAAATTGTGGTCATGAAGTATTTGAATAAATATTTGCATGTAATTGTGAGTTGCTCTCAGTACCTAGTAGAGCCCTACCATGTGTCCTAGAGTCACGTAAGTGTATCATCCAGTCACCTGGTGTTTCATCCAAGAACTGTCCCTCCAAGGAGATAATAGTGACCTACAAAAAGACCTCTTAGATTGGCTGCACAGCTGTTGATTCCAGCTCTTCTTTGTAACTGTCTTAGTCTTCTTCATCTTTCTTTTTTATATTAAAAAGATCTAGACTGGGCACGGTGGCTCGTGCCTGTAAGCTTCAGCCTATGAAGCGGCTGGAGCTAGGGATTGCGGTTCGAGTTCCGCCTGGGGCCTGAAGCGAGACCTAGTCCCCAAAAATAGCTGGGCGTGGTGGCGCACGCCTGTAATCCCAGCTACCTGGGAAGCTGAGGCTGGGGACTGCTTGAGTCTGTGGTACCCCGGGCAACGAGAACCTGCGGTTTCACAGGCAAAAATAACAAGACCTAGTCTCAAGAAAACAAACAAACAAACAAAAAGATCTGTGTGTGTTTACTGAAGTGAATAACAGTCTGGTCACTTCCAAAGAAGTGTTGTAAACATACTTATCAAAATGCTGCTCGGTTGTTGCTACATATCCTTATAAAAGACTTATTTAAAACGCTTCTTAAGTATACTTTTGTATATTACTTTGTATTTGGAAATCCACATTTGAAAGGCAAAATGCTTTTATCTTGTAGAAATGCAAATTAGAAAGTTTTTTGGAAGAGAGAATTATATTTTTCTTTCACATTTCCTCACATTTCTATTAGTATTTTGTGTAAATTGGGTACCTAGTAATCAATTACATGGTTAATTGAAATTCCAATGCCTCTGAATAATTTATTAGGTTGGGTTATAACATTTTACATTAAATATTTTACTAGAACTATATTAAATCCTCCACAATGGAGAAGATGCTTACATAGGATTATTTAACTAGTGACCAGGCAGAAGTACACTAGGTTATGCTGTGAGTTAAACTTTCTGCATAAGTAGAATCCAATCTACCTGCCTACATGTAAATCCTGAATTTTAATTAAAATCTAAATTGCCCTTCTGGAGAGCTTGTTGAAATGGAAGGATCACAGAAAACATACTGATGAAAATGAAGGCAGCAGAACACTTAAACTTGGATACACTTGCATGGACTGACATCCAAGTGCTGCTGTTGTGTCTCTTGGCTTGAGGACCCCCCAAACATTGTGTTCCCAGAGGATAATGGACCAGTAGCAACAATAAACAAGCACGCTTTAAAAGCCACCCCAGAAGAATAGCAATCTGGAGAGACAGGCCTGGTTTTTCACAAGAAGAAGAGTTTTATACAGGAACCTGTTTAACCTTGTCTGAGAGCTCATAATAGAGCTCAAGTTGGAGGAGACTTGTCGATTTCAAAGACATGTAGTGGGAGGTTTTTAAGTTACACAAGTGTGAGAGCTTGGACTGTTTTCACTGAAAGTATGATGTTAATTTCAGAAAGATTGGGTATTTTCTATATTAAAATTATCCAGTCAAGGAGAGAAAATGTTAGTTATAGACCCTTTAATTACACAAAGAATTAGAGAAAAGACATTAGGTGAACATATTTTGTCTATATCAGCATGATTTAAAGTGTATAAGAGAACATTCATTGTGAAGGATATTAGACCAACACAAACCAAATAGTGGGGGTGGGGGAGGTGGTCCAAAGCTGTCTGGAATTAAGCATGTGTAAACCCTTAAAAAACCGAATTCAATATGTTTCCAATGTGGTAGCATATTAGGTATGATTTGAAGCACCATTTGATCATGGATAGATTTATTAATGAGACTTCAGATAAGACATCACCCTCTTCTAAGTTTTCTAATAAAATATCTCTTGTCTTGTTCGTTAAGAAATCAAAAATAAATCAGTAAATAAGAAATAAATAATGATAATAAATAATAAATCAAGAAATGTTAAAGTATACTTTTTAATAGTAATTATAACCTGTTTCTGCTATCTTTTTGAAAGTGGTCCTATTTAATCAAAGTTTGCAATGAAATTGATGGGGGAAGTTTATGATGAACTTTCAAATTATAATTCATAACTTGAATCTAACTATTTTGGGGAGGGAGTGCTTCTCAGAAGAGTCCTTCTATGGTATAAACATAGAATAATTTTTTTTTTTGAAACTAGGTCTCGCCATTTTTGCCTGTGGAACCGCAGGCTCACATTGCCCGGGCTACCATGGACACAAGCAATCCCCAGCCTCAGCTTCCTAGCTAGGATTACAGGTACATGCCACCACACCCAGCTAATATTTTGGAACTAGGTCTCGCTACCTTGCCCCGGGCGGGACACGAACCGTGATCCTCAGTCTCTGCCACAGATTCCTAGGCTGCTGCTTGCAGGCAGGCGCCCCTGTGCCCGGCCCTAGAATAAAATTTAATAGATTTTAATAGTACCATCTCTATTATAGGAGATAATCTTTATTTAGAGTAAATTTTTAGACTTTTAGGAGTTAGCATTGTTTTTCTTGTTAAAATTGTATTTATCGAGGTGTAATTTGTAGACTATAAAAGCTTATCAATTTTAAGTATATGGTTCCATGAATTTTAGTAAGTTTATACAACTGTGTAAATATTATTATACTCTAGTTTCAGAATATTTCTGTTATCCTCAAAAGATCCAGTTCCTAGCCTACCCCCAAGTTCAGGCAACCACTAACTTTCCATAGTTGGTTTTGCCTTTTCTAAGTTTTTGATGCAATCGTCTTTTCTCTCTGCCTCTTTCACATCCCATGTTTGCAGGGTTTATCAGTGATTGGTATTCTCTACTTAGAGTATGCTGTATTTTGTTTATCCAGCAGTTGATGGACATTCAGGTTGTACCTGATCTTTTGCTATTAGAAATAATGCTACCATGAACATTTGCATACAGTTTCTGATGTGCAATATGCGTGTTATTTCTCTTAAGGGAAACACATGAAAGTCACTGTTTCATGTTGAGTGTACATTTAACTTATTAAAACACTGCCTAATTGTTTTCCGAGATGCCTGCAAATTGTCACATTCCCACTACTACTGTAGAGAAGACTGAAAATGGAACAAGAGGACCCCTGTCCCTGCCCCTGTCTTAGGCTAATGGCATTCTAAATTTAGGTGGAGACCTAGGGTCAAGGGTATGGGGCTGGGTTGGAGAGGAAACTTCCAAGTGCTGGTCTCAGGAAACCACACAGGACCTAGGGGCTGCTTTAGGTCAGCTTGCAGTAAAGGTGCTAGAGACTAGCTGCTTACCAGAAGTCAGAGTGGTGTGAATGGCCTAGCAAGCTTCAGGAATATGCAAATGAGAGCCAAGACTTTGATAGAATAATCATAATTAATCATACCAATAACCAACAACTTACATTATACTAATTACTGCTTTACATCTATATTTATTTATACATACGTGTATATTTAATTCTCACATCAACCCTATGAAAGAGATGCTTTTCTTCCATTTTCCTAACCAAGTCCTTAAAGCTCAGAGAACTTGCTCAAAGTGACACAGCTGCTCAGTGGTAAGCTAAGAGTCAAACCTAGACTGGCTGGCTCCAGAGAGTAGGCTAAACCCCTCTCATTTTCACCCTTGTCACCTAGGTCAGCTTTGGACTTTGTCACAAGAATAAGAAAGCTGGAGGCAGGAGAGGCAAGGCCCTAAACTTTTTAAAATTTGGTGCGCAAAAGTTGCACAGACATAGGCTCCAGATTCCAATGAGATGTGTGTAAACATAGGCAAGGAAAAATGATCAAACGTAAAGTAAACCCTAGGTGGCCTATTTCTTAAATTGCTTAAAACAAACCCAAAAAACTCATCTCTTAAGATCTCCAGCTGCTACCTGAATTGTGTCTTAGTTCAACGGTAATGAACTAGAATGTTGCCACATAAGCTTTGCATGTTTATAGCTAATCTGTTAGTTTGAATAAGATTTTCTAAATCAGGATGATGATGAACCAGTGTAGAAAAGGAATGAATAGTATCCTAAATAAAAATGAACTGCCTTTTTTCTTTTTGGGGGAGCAGTAAAATAAAATGGGACAGTTATGCTGAAATCAATGCATCTCCACTAATGCTTTGTAAAGTTTTTTAGTGATTCTCTGTGCAAGTTATTAGATTCTTTTAGAAGGTATGTGAGAAACTTCTTCCTCCTTCTCTCCCTCCTCCTCAGTAGCTATTTTGGGCCATCTACAGGCCCTTGTGTCATAAGGAGACAAGGCCCAGTCCCGAAAGTACTTGGAGCTGAGGGAGTGACATGCCACAGCTGTCCTCAGACGGCAGGACAGTTGACGTCATCATCACCTGCTTTTCTTTGGCTTCCATCTCGGGGAGGGGGTCTGGGAGGTGCTGTACGTTTGCATCCATTTTGTAGCCATTAACTTGTTTGGTCTTCACAACAACCTTAAGAGAGGTGTACACTTATTTTCATTTCATAGAAAAGGTAGCTCATGTTTAAGATTTTTTGGAACTCATCCCAGGTCATTCTGACCAGAATCTCTTCTTATCACTATGTATTTTATAATCCTTCCTTCTCTCTCCCATTGCTTTTTTTTTTTTGTTTCTCATCGACCATAATATAAAATCAGAAAGATTTCTGGTCATTTGATGGGTTTGCTGTAATGTGATCTTCAGCTTGACTATACGCAGGTGACTGACATTGTTGCTGTTGTGGACATTGGGGTCTTTGGGAGGGAGAGGGCCCAGGAGAGTTAGGTCCTTTGTGGAGACCATCCAGCCATCCCTGGTCAGGTAGGGGAAGTAAGAAGAGTGCCTCACATGGGTATCTTTGTTAAGCTCCGGCTTGGGACCAAATGTGGCTCACCACCTACTTTTATACAGTTTATCCCTTAGTGACTTTTGCATCTTTTAAAATGCTGAGGGAAAGGTAGAAAAGAAATGTGGCAGGTAGAAATTATATGAAATTCACATTTCAGCGACTATAAATAATGCTTCACTGAAATAGCCACACATAATTCATTTCTGTGTTGTCTGTGGCTGATTTCACACCCTGGTGATGGAGTGGAGTCGTTGTGGCAAAGACCAAAGTCTCACAAACCCAAAAGTATTCACAAAAGTTCACAGACCCAAAAGTATTCACTCTATGACCCTGTGTGGGAAAGTTTGCCAGTCTGCTCCATCAGAGGATACTGGGGAAATGGAGACCTTCTTGAGGAGATGCAACTTTGAAGAGAGAAAGTGGCAGCTGGCAGTTGGCCTACTTTTTGGTAAGAGTTCCTCTCAGAGTCTGACTTTTGACTCCACCAGTTACCCCCTGTGTAACCTTGAATAAGTTACTTAACCTATCTGTGCCCCCATTCCTGTGTGTGTGAAATGGGCATAATAATGGGTCCTACCTCACAGGTTATTATAAAGATTACATGCAATACACTTAAACAGTGCTTTAGATATAAATATGAAATACATCCAAAAATGATTGTATTGTTGTTCACCCTTGTGTCATGGGAATTTTTTCTAGGCTGACTATGATAGACCCTGTAACATCTGAAACTGGACCTCTCTAAGTTAGCCACCCCCCTCAGAATTCTAAGACCCTCTAGACCTGGTTCAGGCCCTGGTAGCCCACAAGCTTACATTTCTTCTGGTCCCTCTGTGAAGCTTCTCCCTCTCCTCAGGTCTACTCTGTAGAACCATGATGCTGAGGTGCTGAGGATCCCATGCTGGGGCTATGTCATTTTCACATGGCCTAGCCCTTGTCAGATTTCAATGACTGCAGCCCTGACGTCATGTGGGACCACAGCCATGACCCTTAGTCCCGAGGGAGTGGAGCTATGCTATGATGTCCTGCTGAGGATATGGCAGCCCCAAGTATTCATCAGTATCGGTTCTGTGGAGTCTGTTTGACAGGCCAGACCTGGGTAGATGTTTGCACATAACACTAATCCTTATGAAATTTGAATTGTCTTAGGGAAGGGTGATACCACATTTGGGGAAAGCCTTTTATATCAAGTAAAATGAGTCCCTTCTCCCCTCCTCCCCGTTCAAGGCCAATGTGTGGACAGATTTGATATCTCAAGCAATGTGGAATCCATGCTCTCAGTCTGATAACTGTGAGTACTTTTTCTGTCTCCTTTTGCCTGCCTGCTCCATGCTGTTTCAGGACATGTGCAGGAAAGTCTGAGGTTGTAAGTAGCCATAAGAATAATCCAGGCGTGTCATTCATATAAAGTTGTTTGGGTTAGTAGCTTACCTGGGCCAAATCTGCTCTTTCACCTGGACAGCTGAGAAAATAGGTGTTGAGAAGTGATGTAATGGTCCCAGTCACAGATAGTATCTAACTGGGCCTCCAGTCTCCACTCTGACTCTGGAACTACAGTGTTTTTGGCAAAAGTGAAAAGTGAAGGGGCAGTAAGCATTAACCAGACTGCCAGCACCATGACGGCAGTTTGCCTGTTTTGCTGCATAATGTTCCTTCTTAGCCCAGAGGCAAAGAGCAGCACTGGCTCATGGTAAACTCCCAGCAACTTTCGATTACAGTGATGGCAGGTGTTCCTGTGGTCAAGGTGCAGGTGAACTGGGAGTGGCCTCTGCACAGAGGCACTGGGGAGAGTACAGCTGTGCCTGTAGGGGTGCAAGAATTAGTCCAAAACTTAAATTCAGTTGGTTTAATGAACTTCAGTTTCTTCCCCAGCTACATAATCATTGGCCTTGGGTGACAAAAATTTCCTCATCTCATTGGGTGTCACCACTCCAGGGAATGACCAGGGTGCACCCACTGACTAAGCCAAGGTGCTGAGTCTCGCAGGGGCACATATTAGATGCACTTGTAGGATTCTGTCTGTGGGACTGTCAGTGTCAGAATATCTCTGGAAATGTACATGTCAAGCATGGTGCTGTGACAGTATTGTGTCCCTCAAGCATTCATATTTGGAAGCCCTCAAATCCTCCCCCATGACTGTATTTGATACAGGACCTTTAGGTAATGGTGAGGGTTAAAAGAGGTCTGGGAGAGCCCTGATGCAATGGAACTAGTGATCTTTTAAGATGAGACACCAGAGAGTCTGTTTTCTCTCGCACCTATATAAGGACAGTGGGAAGTCAGGGGGAGGACCCTCACCAGCACCTTCTTAGAGTTTCCAGCTCCCAGAACTGCAAGAAAGTGAATGTGTGTTGTTTAAGCTACCCAGTCTGTGGTTTTGTTGAAGATCCTGGGCTGACTAATACATTTTCCCAGTCCATATTCATCCATTGACATAACTAGGGTCTGGCTAGAAAGGTCTTTAACCCTGCAACAACAAAAGCAGAATTCTCCAAGTGATGCCACTGGTAGTTAATAAATGGAATCCAAACAAGTAGTAGGTATAATGGACTTTATTTTCACAAAAGCATTTAATTCTCTCCTGTCTACAAAAGGTACACCACAGTCACTGTCTTCTTTAATTCCCATAGTTGTGGTGTGTTACTCTGAGGGCCAAGGAAACTGAGTCTCAGAGGTGAATAAATGGTCTCAGGCTACCCAGTGTGGTGATGGCAAAGTCCAACCTCAGCCTAGGCCTCAGGCAAGGCTGTGTAGACTCAGAGTATAGTTCATCTTCTCTGATTCTTAATGACTCTGTCTGCCAATTGGCAAAGCAAGAGAGCTTGAAATAAAGTGCTTTAACTCAAGGAGAAATCAGGGAAATTTGGAACGAAGGTTTTGTCTTTGTCCTTAATTTACCTGACAGCATTTTCCAAAGGAATGAATGTCTCAGAAATGTGTGGGACGCAACATGCCACATTTGCAGCAATTATCAGGCAGAATTAGGCGAATGGGGAAGATGCTCACAGCATCCAGATTTCTCAGCTGTCAAATCTGCTTGTGTTTGGTCACCTGAAGCATGCCACTCTAAGAAGCACTTCATTCTCTCCTGATGAAAATTAGAGGAGGTAAGATTTTTCCAGCAAGTAGTGTAGCACAAAAGAGGTCATTTGGCTGAGGTGTCTGCAGGCTTGGATTTGATTCTCTAGAAAACAAAAACCAGAGTTGTAAGTGCAGGACTTGTATAAGATGTGTGCAAAGTTCCTTCTGTTGGTTGAACTGTGCACATATCCCCATTATAGCATTATTACTTTTCTCAGTCATCTCCATTTTAAAGAGCAAAACAGCATAAGCACATAAATGCAGCAACACAATTAGACTCACATCTAGAGGGAAAATCACACACCCATGCACTGTTGCTCTTTCGTCAGACTGAAAGTCAGCATCAAAAATTCATGTATTGCATCCTGCTCTGTTAGCTTAGTGGCAGGTTCTTTAGGTGGGTTTGTTTTATTTTTGTTTTCGCAGCAACCTTGTGAGGTAGATAGCATTATCTGTGCTTTACAAATTCATAAACAGTAGTTCAATAACTTTCTCAAGGTTTTTCTTTTTTAAAGTTGGGAAGTGAAACAAGGTCATATGATTCAGAGATCCTTGCTCACTGTTGATGGGGGCCCATCACTAACTCTCCTTTCCCTGATGATTCAGGGGAGGAGGGAAAGGCCTCCATCCTCGAAGCTGTGTCCCACGCTTCTGTGTAGAATGTTCATCTTTAATACTTCAAGAGCTAGTCCTGCTGGGCTTCTGGGGTGCCTTATCCCATGCTGCCCTCCATTTGCCTCTCCCTAAGTGGAATCAGGGAAGGTTTCCCATGTGAGGCTCACTTTTACTTTATTGCCTGAGCCATGCCAGCTCTCCATGGTCCACAGTTGACCTGGACCATGGGCTTCTCCACCAGGGGGTTGATGAGCTCAGGCTTCCCTGACAACTCCAGGTAACAAGATGCACTTCCCGGGCCACTGAATTTCCTCCACACAGGTGCAGGGGAGGATGTGAAAGGATAGGGAGTCATCTCATTATTCCATAAGTGCATTTGATGAATGTCATGCATGTCTTTTCTTTGTCAGTCAAGTTCTAACAGCCTATAATATCAGTACTCTTGATTAAATTTTTGGCCACCTGTAGTGGCATCATTCGGCCACATTATGGGTTCTTAGAGTTAGTTTTGATAACCAGGGAAGTTCTTTAGTACTAGTAGCTAAGAGTATGGACTTTGGAGTCAGATTGCCCAGGTTCATTTCTCAGCTCCACCATTTGTTTGCTGTGTAAACTTGAGCAACTGCCTCAGTTTCCTCATCTATAAAGTGGGTCTAGTAATAGCACCTAGATCAGGTGCTAACGGGGTTGTTAGACTGTTATATGATTTCATATGAGAAAAGTTCACAGGAACAGGGAACCACCCCTAATGAGAGCTGCTGCTGGTTAGCTAGAAGGCTGATGAAAGTATCAGTGACTAAGAATATTGGTATTAATGTATTTGGGCCATTTTGCTCTGATTTGCATGCTTGCGAGTCAGTATAGGCCAATGACAGTCATTAGTTGGGCAGTGTCCTGTCCTCCAGTAGTTCATCCATCAAGTATAAACTAGTATATACCAGACACTGTGTTTGCTGTTAAATATACCAAAAGAAAGAAAGAAGGAAAGAAACTCAGGTGCGATTCTGCCTTCATGGAATTGCACAGTAGCTGGTTGAGCATCAGAACACTTCTAGTAATGAGTTTCCCAAGATATTCATAGAAAACAGTATCATTAGGGATATAGGAAGAACAAACAGACAAAAGGACAAGGAAAAGTATAGAGCAAGAGAGTGAGAGAGTGGGAGGGGGTAAAATTGGGGAGGGATGGGCACAAGAAATTAAGATGATGGTTTACGGGTGATAAGATGGTGGGAGAACCTCAGGGTAGACAATGATGTAAAATATATGTCTGTGCAATCAATTAAAAATTCATTTTTTTCTCTTTTCAATTTTATTGAGCCATAACCCCTTAGTTAGAACCTGCCTTGTCCTGTGCAGAGACTGCTATTGTCACCCATGAGGGGTGACAAATGAGGTAGGGGAGGTGGGTGGCCCTTTACACTGGGCTGTGCCAAGGAATTAAAACAGTATCCTAGAGCAGTAGGATTAGCCTAGAGAGTGGGATAGAACTTGAAACTTAGAATAATTTTCAGTTCCCTGCTCATTCTAAAGTTCTGTGTTTCCAGACCAAGTTTCTTTTATTCTATTTATATTTTAATGTGATCACTGATATATTTGGTTTTAGAGCTACCACTTTTTGTTTTGTTTTGTTTGTACCATCTGTTTTATGTTTCACTCCTTTCTTGCCTTCTTGTACATGGATTTCATTTTTAAAAAATCGTTTGGCCACCCCTCAAAGCATGTTTCTTTTCTTGGTAATCAGAGAAAATAGAGCACAAACCCCTAACTCACCAAAACCAAAAGTGAATTTGTCCCCCCAGAGCCAGGAAACTTTGTCTTCCTTTTGGCTTACACATTATTTTCCTCTCTGTGTTAAGCACCGTAAGATATTCTCACATGAGATATTCTTACTGCATTCTACAGTGTTATTTTGTTTGACCAAAATATGTATCCCTTGCACTTGTTATTCCTTCTTATATTCTTTCTACCTGGTATCATTTTTCTTCTGCCTGAAGAACACCATTTATTTCCATGGCTGTAGGTCTTCTTTTGGCAAGCTATTTTTATTTATAAAAATATCTTTATGGCACCTCATTCTTGAAGAATATTTTAGCTGCATATGGAATTTTAGCTTGGCAGTTAGTTTCTTTCAGAAGATATAATTCCACTGTCTTCTGGCTTCCCTTGTTGCTGTGAGATGTGCCTTCTGTAGAGATGATTCATTTGAAGGTCATCTGTAGTTTTTTTTCTCTGGCTGCTTAGAGATTTTTTTGGTTGTTTTTTTTTGCAGATTCACTGTGATGTGTGTAGGTGTGGATTTCTTCATTTTTATGAAATACTTGAAAACTGTTAGTCCTTCTGAGTTCATGGATTGATGTCTTTTACCGATTCTAAAATAGTCTCAGCTATGATTTTCTCACATGATGCTTTGTCCTCATTTTTCACTACTCTTGAACGCCCAGGAAATAGATCTTAGACTTTCTCACTGATTCCTTCATGTCTTTCTCCCTCTTTCATCTTTTTACCTTTCTGTGATACAGTCTGGACAGTTCTTCTGACATCTTAGGATTTATTGTTACTTTGTTCGGTTGTATGTTAACAACATAACATACAATTTTATGTGGTTCTTTTTCAAATCTGTCAAATCATTAAAAAAAATTTCCAGTTCCATCATGAAAATTTCAGGTGTTGGTTGTTGTAAGTATAAACCAGTTCATGTCTGTTCATTTGAAGGCTGTCTCTATTTCTATTGATTCTTGCTTATACTGTCTCATGTGCTTAGTTATACTTCCCAGAGGTTTTCTTTTGCTTCTGCCAAGGATGAGGGTTTTACTGAGGTGGGGTTGGAGGAGGGTGCCACTCTGACTTAATCTGAGCTCAAGGCTTTAAGTTCGTGGATGACCTAGTTGGTGCAAAGCAAGTCCCCATGAGCGCTGGTTCACTTCAGTTCATTCTTTCCTCCAGTTGTAGTCCTTTGGGACCACAGATGAACCTGGGGTCAGTTGGCTATGTGATCTGTCACTGTTGCCTCTTTTACTTCAATCTCTTTTCTACTTGAAGTTTTAAATAAGTCATTCAGTTTCATGACTGAAAGTAGCGAATATTCCTGGTGGTAGGTTTACCCAGATTTTCTAGACTTTGGCCCAGAAATATCTCGTTAGATTACTACTTCTTTGAGGTTTTTAAGATGATATTTTAGAGGACATTAATTGGTTACCTTTATTAGGGAAGTTGATACTAATTTCCTCATATCCCCATTACTAGCAATGAAAGCATTATAAGAAACTTTCTGCCAACAAGATCAGGTCTCTTCTATTTGGGGAAGGTTCTTCTGTGATACCTTTTTCTATGCATATCCTTTTCGTGGAAATGAGTTTTCAAGGGTTGGTAAGGTTGGTACTACATTCTTATTTTAGAATAGAGGCAAACCTAATAATCTCATTTTTCTTCCTGGTAGGGGTGGCCTTTGAAGAGTGATAAGTTTTTTTGAATGGCTAATGATTTGTGCTTTGGTAGAATATGGTTTCTCATCAATATTTTAATTGTTTAAAGGCATCCATTTGGGAAGATAATGTCATCCTTTCTACTGAGGTCTCTTTTTACTAAATCTAATCTCTCCACTTAAAACATCACATTGCAATAGAGAGTAAAGCCTCTTATTCTTAGAGGGAAATATTATCTACATGGTGGAAATTATTTTTTTCTATAAGATCAGCTCAAGAAGTAAGCAAATTTATCTATAAACAAGGAGCAGGAAGCAACCTCGCTTATGGATAAATGTTTAGTTTAGGGTGATATAAGGTATTTGCCTTTTCATGAACTCTTACATTGGCTCAAAGTAACTATGAAGGCAGCAGTGTCTAAAGTATTGTTGTTATCAGGTAGTACTTGAAAATATAGTCCTGCTCTGGAGACCCCTAGTCACTAATACAAGTAAGGTTGGGGAAAACAGTTGCTCTGAGAAGTGCCATTTCTTGTTGTTATTGACACATTTTTCTTATCAGTTTTCTCCATTCACAGCTTCAGATTCCAAATCCGTTTCTTAAACGTGTCTTCAAAATAATTGCATTAGCTATATCAATGAACATTTATCATTGTGCTTAAATTTACCTTCCAGGTATGAGAAACAGGAATAAAAATTATTCCATTATATTTATTTGAAATTTCATTGGCATGAAGACAACTTACACAAACACAGATACCACTCAACATTTTTCATTTGACATCATCCTCCAAAGATTTCTTGGAAGGCTATGTCTGTACTTCTGGAGAAAAACTGCAGTTTTAATTGTATAGCGCTAATGTGAAACTTGAAATTAATCCTTACAAAAAGGGGGGAACTTAAGATGAGATCATTGATCACAGATTAATTCTAGGAATTTTTTATTTATATTTAATTGCTATATAATTCGACATGAATCAAATTAATATTCTTATAGAATAGTCTGTGATGAATTTTATTCTGTATTTTGTGTTTCTGTTATTGACCCAAAGCCTGCTTTCATATTATCTTCATTAATGTAGCCTAAAAGAGGACTAAAAGGAAATGAAGACTTGGGAATTTGTGTAGAATCAATAAATAGAATGATCTATATGTTGGAATCTTTACTTGAAAAATATTGCAGCATACCTTCAGATCCATTCTTTATCCCTGGGAGGTCACAGTTTCAGGAGAATCTGTTGCTTAGCAACCAGAGTCTATATGATGGAATTCTATGAAAGAACTTTAAGTGTTAACTCTAGAAATTGAGAGCTACGTCAGACGTTGTGAATCCCTTCGTTTTAAATGGAAATAGGAATTGTGCGTAAAGGAACCACAGTGAATAAACTCTCAAAGTAGATGGTCAAGAATATCTCAGAACCATTTGAATAAATGTTTTCCAATTTAGAAAATTCAGTCATTTTAAAAAATTGAAATAATTGTTCTGAAGAATGAGAGGTTGATGATCTTTTTAAGATTCCCATCCCTAATGGGTTTTTAGCCCCCTCCTTTCTTTAGTCATGTATTGTTACACCAAACCCCCAAATCCAGGTGTGTAATGACGTTCTCAGTTCCCTTCAACTTTTCTCAGAATGGGGCTAATATTCTAGTCTTTGTTTGTTACTTTTTTTCCCCACCAAGTTTCTACTTTTGAAATAGAGTTGAATAATGGCTGGAACATTAATTATAACTTGAAATGAAAAGAATGCTAATTGGAATTAATTTTTTTTATTGTCAACTTTTCTAAGTTGGTTTCTTTTGCACCTGCCTTTTGTCTATTCCATTTGAAATGCCATGTGTTCTCCTGGTTGGCCCAACAATAAGCAGGGATTCTGTGCAGGTAGCAGTGAGATTCCACTGGATTTCTTAACTTGTATGTGCCTTCATCTTTCAATGCTGCAAAATAGGACTTAATCAAGGATGGCTTTGGGGGAGAAAGGGAGGGTAGCTGTGCCCTCTGAAGTTGTAAGCCTCTTTTGCTTCCCATGTACCTTGATTTCTAGTGCTTGTTTTCTTTTCCACTTCCCCAGTAAGCGTCCAAGGGCTCTGGAGCTCCAAGTTACCTTCCTCTTCCTTTACCCCCAAAGTGACTTTCTTCCAGAATACCACCTTTGGTCTCAACAAACATTCCAGTTTTTTTTATTCCTCTTCTACCCAAAAAGCAGGCTTGTTCTCAATGGGGAACTCAGGCTGGGAAACTCTTTATTCAGGCTGGGAACAGTTTTCATCTGTTCAGTTACTGTGTTCTGCCACCTGACAGTTCTGGCTAGCTTCGGGTGCTTTTTTTCCTACCCCACTCATTCATTGAAGCATATGGGGAGGCCGGGCACAGTGGCTCATGCTTGTAAGCTTCAGCCTATGAAGCGGCCGGGGCTAGGAATCGCGGTTCGAGTCCCGCCTGGGGCCCGTAGCGAGACCTAGTTCCAAAAAAATAGCTGGGTGTGGTGGCGCACGCCTGTAATCCCAGCTACCTGAGAAGCTGAGGTTGGGGATTGCTTGAGTCTGTGGTACCCCGGGCAACGAAGCATATGGGGGCTTCCTCCCCTCCTTTGCATTGGGCAGTCAGACGACCAGTGGAATTGCATAAAGCTCTGTTCTCAGGAGATCCTCATGCTTGGGATTTAATGCTCTGTGGTCACTATCTTGAAATTCTAATAATTTAGTTTTCAAGTTTGTGTTAAGGGTGGTAACCTTAGGCATGCATCAGGACTTTGAATCTCAGTTCACACTTAATTTTGTTTTCCATTCCCTCCACCCGCTCCTCACCTTCTTAGCTCCCTTGGATAAGCTCTCTCACCCTTTAGGACCTGCCCCTTGCCCACAACCACTGCCACCTGTGTCCTGGGCAGGTGGAGGTGTGTACTCTCTCTCATCCTCCTGACCAGTTAGTGACCCAAGAGCAGGTGCAGGAAGGTGACTCTCCTGTCTTCGTGGATTCCTGGGTTTCTCCATCACCTCTGATCGAGGTGCAGAATCCTCACCAGCACAAAAGCTGCAGTTCCCTATTGGTGACCAGTACATTGTATTCTGTGGTGGGGGAACCTGAGAAAGGAAGATAGAAGTCTCTGCCCCTAGCTAGGATACCCCATTTTCACTTTGTGCTGGGCCCTGCCAGTTATGTATTGAGTCTTGGCTATAATGTTAGAGGTGGTTTCATTTTCTCTCCTAGTTGATTTCTTTGGTTTTTGGAGACATTCTCTTTTAGTAAAGTGTCATTATCTCATTGAAAATTATACCTTCCTGACTTAATTTGCTTTATTGATTTTTTTTCAAACTATAAAAGCAATTCATGATTTTTGCTATTAAACAACCTAAGTCTATGCAAAGTGAAAGTAAGCATTGCTTCCCCTCCCTTGCAAATGTGTTCACATTGGGTATATATATGTGAACTTCCCAGACTTTTCTTTATGGTCCCATAGTAAACACACACACTAATTTATATGTGCAAATGTATGCAGACATACATTGGGGAGGTTTTGAGGAATGGCAAAAATGCTTATATCTTGATATGTTGGAAATCCATACACACACACACATATATAGTCAAGTGATTCTTTTTAATTGTGCATATTATGCATAATATAGATTTGCTGTAATTAATTTGCCAATCTCATCACATTGAACATTTAAGTTGCTTCCAAATTTTTAGTGTTGCAAACAAGGCATGTTACTTATGTCTTTATAATCTAGTGATTTTAGTTCATAAAGACAAATTCCCCAAGGTGGCAGGTCTCAAAAAAAAAAAAGAGCATATTTCTTTGCAAAAAGATTGGAAAACTTCTCACTCCCCTCAACAGTGTATAAATGTCTTTATCCTAGAAGACATAGCTCTAGAAGCTATCAATCTTGTACAATCTTGCTGATAGGAAGAGTGAAGAATGCTATCTGATCTTGCTTTTTCCTAATATTGTATGGTCAGGTATCATATCATGTAATTATTATTCACTAGCATTTCCTCTTCTGCAAACATCCTTTTCATTGCTTAGTGTGTGTTTTTCTGTTGGAATATTCTTTTCTTTTCAGTTTTTCTTTTCAGTTTAAAAGACTTTTGTTGGTTAGGCATACTAACTGCATCTTTCATCTACATGGCACGATTTTCCCCAGCTACCATTTGTCATTTTACATTAAAGATGTTTTTGACATGAAACTATTATGTCTGTTGTTTCCTTTTTGTTATTGTATTTATTGACTCACTTAAGTGATTATAAAATAGTCTCTGAATTTCTTCTAATTAAAAAAGTTTAATATACTTGAATTCTACTTTCATATCTCATAAAATTTCTGATTCTCTAGATACTTTAGCAAGTGTCAAGGTCCTTCATTTACATTTGTCATCATATGTTTTAGTGAATACTTAGATCTTTTTTTTTTTGAATTCTTACCAATTCTGCTGATACAATTGTATATCCCACATCAGTGATACATTGTTTTAAAGATAATGGCTTTATAATATCTGGTGGAGAATATCTCCCCCCATTGTTGTTTATTTTGTAAACTTTTCTTCTAATATATTCTTTCATATGAACTTTAGAATAATTGCTTCCGTTTCCTCTAAATCTCTATTGGAATTAGATTGGGATTTTATACATGTTGAAATTTAACTGGTTTTAAAAAAGGTATATATCTTTTTAATTTATTCATTTCCTTTCTGATTTTTTTATAGCTGTTGTTACCATAATATCTGGGATTGTTATCTTTTTCTTACAGGTTAGTGTAGAGGAAGGCTATTAATTTTTGCATATTTATTTTGTATCATAACCTTATTAAAAAGTGTTCCTCCAATTTTTGGCTTTCCATGTTGACAGTGATTAATTAAAAGTTTAAAACTTTTTCCCTCCTAGGTCAATTTTTCTTTCTTAATGCAAGTTTACAATTTTTGGCTTTATTCTCATAGTTCATATATTTCAGCAGGAAATGCGTGATCAAACTTGAAGGTTTAAGTCTTTCTAAGGAGAATTTTCTTATGTCTTCAATTGTGTGTCTCCCATCTAGTCCTTTTTCTCCTTTAGATAAAGCTACTGATTTTGCAGCTTTAATTTCCTGTGTCTATTCATCTTTTTTTCCTGTGTTGTGATAGATTTTTTAATTTGGCTTTCTAACCCAGGACCTACAAACTTCAGATCATTTGACAAATCCATCCTGCTGCCTGTTTCCATAAATAAGGTTTTATTGGAATACAGCCAAGTCCATTTATGTATGTATTATCTATGGCTGCTTTCATGCTACAATGGCAAAGTCGGACAATTTCAACAGAGACCATATGGTTACAAAATCAAAAATGTTTACTGACTTGACCTTTACAGCAGGTGAAACTCCTCTTCCAGACATCTTACTTTGTTCTTAGGAAAGATTGATTTTAAATGTTCCCATAGTTTCAG